>CAIGQW010052771.1:3615187-3685107 GCA_903798125.1 Danio choprae
AAAAAAAAAAAAAAAAAAAAAAAAAAAAAAAAAAAAGGTAAGTAATGCATATTTTAAATATTTGTATTCTAAATATTGCCTCCATAACCAGAAAAAAAAAAAATTTACAGCTCACACAGAAGCTGGTAAGAGTGGGATTGTGTCAGGATCACACAAGGAAGAGAGGACAGGCTGTTAGAGTTTGTGACGTTTATTAAGAACAGTGACTCAACACACTTAGTGCGGAAGGTGAGGACAACGCAAAGTCACTTCCCTGATGTTGCGAGCAGACTGATGACAGGAGTCGGACTCGGGGATGAAGATAACAGAGTTCGTGGAATACACAAAGTCAGGATGAACGAGGATTCACGAAGAGGAGGATACACGAAGAGTAGAGGTGACCATCTAACGTTGATTCCAGCCGGTGAGTTAATGAGTGAGGTGAGCTTATGTAGTGAGTGGGTGATGGCTGGAGCAGGTGAGAGTCATTACGTGCGCAGGTGTGTGTGATGTGTGCTGGATGGTGACTGTGAATGGTGACTGGGGCTGATGGAACGTGCAGAGGGTGTGGTTTATTTGAGAATGTATGGTGTACTGCCCTATGTAGCGGGGACTCAGCTTCTTGCAGGGCAGTCGGAGGCAGATGTTCTTGGTGGACAGCCAGACTTTGTTTCCAGGGTGGTAGACAGGGTTGGGTAGGGTTGTGGCGGTGTCCGTGTGCCTCCGAACTGCTTGCTGGAGATGGATGTGAGCCGAGTCCCATACCCTCTCGCTCTCCTGGAACCAGTGATCCACCGCGGGTATCTCAGAGGACTCGCCGGTCCATGGGAACAGTGCGGGTTGGTAACCTAGGACACATTGAAACTGTGTTAGTCCGGTGGAGGCTTGCCGTAGGGAGTTTTGGGCGTACTCGGCCCACGGTAGATAGTGGCTCCAGGTACTTTGGTGTTGGGCACAGTATGTCCGGAGGTAGCGGGAGATCTCCTGGATCTTCCGTTCGGTCTGGCCATTAGTCTGAGGGTGGTATACGGAGGAGAGGCTGATGGTAACACCCAGAAGTTGGAAAAAGGCTCGCCAGACCCTGGAAATGAACTGTGGCCCGCGGTCTGACACAATGTCTTCTGGTAGACCGTGGTTGCGGAAGACATGTTGGAAGAGGGAGTTAGCGGTTTCTAAGGCAGTGGGAAGTGTCTTGAGTGGGATGAGTTTACATGCCTTTGAGAAGCGATCCACGACTACCAGTATGGTGGTAAAACCTTGAGATGGAGGTAGGTCGGTGGCAAAGTCAATGCCTAGGTGTGTCCAGGGTCGGCGAGGAATGGGCAGTGGTTGCAACTTGCCCTCCGGGAGACGGTGCAGGGTGGTAGTGATGGCACAGAACGAACACCCCCAAACATACTGGGAGACATCTCGGGCCATGCCCGGCCACCAATATTTTCCCTGTAGAAGCGAGAGGGTTCGCCTGCTGCCCGGGTGTCCTGAGCCGAGAGATGTGTGCGCACTACTGAGGAGCGGGAGTCGCTGACTGGCAGGTACGTAGGTTAGGCCTTAGGGAAGTTCTGGCGGTGCAGGTTCCTCGAGGGTAGCGGCACGGATCTCTTCATCTACCTTCCATAGGATGGATGCTAGGAAGATGGAGGGAGGTAGGATGGGCTTGGGAGTGTCGTGGATGGGGTCAGGTGAGTATATGCATGATAAGGCGTCGGCTTTGCAGTTTATGTGTCCTGGTTGGTAGGTGATGGTGAAGTTGAAACGTGTGAAGAAGAGGGACCATCGTGCTTGTCGTGCATTGAGCAGAGTGAAGATATTGCAGGTTTTTGTGATCAGTGATAACGGTGAAGGGGAATTGAGCTCCTTCGAGCCAGTGCCGCCACTCCTTGAGGGCCAGTTTGATGGCGAGTAGTTCGCAGTCCCCAATCCCCTTTGGGTTCACCAGACCACTGGGAGAGTACAGCACCTACTCCCACATCTGCCGCATCGACTTCGACTACAAAGGGCCGTGTAGGATCGGGGTGCTTGAGGATGGGTGCCGAGGTGAATTTGCTCTTGAGGAGCGTGAAGGCGTGACGGGCTTCAGAGCCCCAGGAGATGGTACGTTTACCTCCTTTAAGGAGGGATGATAATGGTGCAGAGAGGAGGCTGTAATTTTTTTATGAACCTGCGGTAGAAGTTAGCGAAGCCAAGGAAACTTTGGAGCTCCTTAACTGTCTGGGGCTCCTTCCAGTTAGTCACTGCCTCTACCTTAGCCGATTCCATTTGGACCCCCGCAGCGGATATCACATACCCGAGGAAGGAGATGGTGGAGCGGTGGAACTCGCACTTCTCGGCTTTCAGGCACAGTTGGTGTTCCTTGAGGCGGTGGAGTACCTGGTACACGTGAGTATGATGGTCTTCCAGGTTGCGAGAGTATATAAGGATGTCGATGTATACTATGACTGATTGGTGAAGGACGTCTCTGAAGATGTTGTTCATAAAGTTCTGGAAGATGGAAGGACTGTTTGCCAGTCCATAGGGCATCACCATGTACTCATAGTGGCCAGTGGGGGTTACGAAGGCGGTCTTCCGCTCATCTCCCTCTCGGATACAGATGAGGTTGTAGGCACTGCGGAGGTCCAATTTGCTGAAGACCCGTGCCTCCCGGAGCTCCTCAAGAGCTGCTGGCACGAGTGGAAGTGGGTAGGCAAACTTGACAGTGGCCCTGTTTAGCACCCGGTAATCTATACACGGCCTGAGTCCTCCATTCTTCTTGGAGACGAAGAAGAAGCTCGATGCGGCAGGTGACGTGGAGGACCGGATGAACCCCTGGAGCAGGGCTTCTTCAATGTAGCTCTCCATAAGCCTCGTGCTCAGGACGGGAGAGTGGGTAGATACGTCCGTGTGGAAGCTTGGCATTGGGCAGCAGGTCGATGCTACGATTACAGGGCCTGTGAGGGGGTAGACGTGTGGCTTGCTCTTTATTGAAGACGTCAAGGAAGGAGTGGTAGGTAGAGGGAATGGTGTTGGTGAGGTCAGCCGCCGGGCTCCCCACGACGGCGGCCTGAAGGGGGAGTGAAGAGTGGCTAGATGTGGATTTACGTTTGGTAGGTTGGTGGGCATGTTCGGCACAGGACTCACTCCAGCTCTGGATTTCCCCAGTGCTCCAGTCTATGGTGGGTTGGTGTTGAACCAGCCATGGTCTGCCCAGTACTACATCTATTTTGGATCTTGGTAGAACCAGCAAGGTGAGTTTCTCAGTGTGACGAGGAGGAGTGAGAAGCGTGACTTGGCGGGTTTGCCTGGTGATCTTACCGTCGCCCAATGGTGAGTCCTGAATGGTGTAGATCTGGTACCTGGTTTCGTTGAGTACGGTGGGTATACGATGTTTGGCGACAAAGTGTGAGGATATGAAATTTCCTGCCGCTCCGGAGTCCACCAGGACATGAATGGGGAAGGTACAAGAGTTAATGGTTAGGGAGGCGATAATATGAGATATGTGGGAGACTGAAGAGGTGATGGAGAAGGCACTCACCATTGGACAAGGAGGGCGAACTGGGCAGCCGGAGATGAGGTGGGTGGCTTCTCCACAGTATAGGGAGAGCCTATTGTGTACCCGGCGTTGACGTTTCCTGGCGGAGAGATGGTACATGTCCGTTTCCATGGGTTCGTCAATGGCAGGAGGTGGTGATGGACGACAGTGTGAAGTGCTGAGGCTAGGCGTGGTGGGGGAACAGGCAGAAAGGTGTTGGGATACACTGATCACCTTTTTTATAAAGACTTCCAGATCCGCACTCATCCGACATATCGTCGTATATTACCATTTGTTGGCGAATGCTGGGCTTAAGTCCTTTCCGATAAGCAGCCAGCAGCGCCACCTGGTTTCACCCGCTGCTGGCCGCTAGGGTCCGGAAGTGCAGAGTGTATTCATGGATGGTGAGGTTTTGTTGGCTGAGGGTGATGAGTTCGTCGTGCACAGTGAGAGGGGTGAGCGCAACACCGAACACTTCCTTGAAGTGCTGGGTGAAGGCGTGGAAGGAGTGCAGGACTGGATTGCCAGCGTTCCAGAGGGCATCCGCCCACTGGAGTGCTCTGCCAGTGAGGAGTGAAATCATAAAGGCGACTTCGGTGACGTCATTGGGAAATTGTGAAGAGTTAGCTTCAATATATAGTGAGCACTGGAGAACAAAGCAAACGGGGTTCGCCAGCATAACTCATAGGGTGAGAGAGAGGGGAATTGGCAATTGAAAGAGGGTTGACCTGGGCACCCAATGGTGCGGAGGGAAGAGCCTGCTGGTGTGTGTTCGCCATTTCGCCGACTGAGTTCACATCGCTCCCGGAAGTGGTAGCGTTAGCTTCCATGTGAAACTCAGGAGCATTTTGCGGGCCTGGAATCCTGTCACGGTCAGACAAGGAAGAGAGGACAGGCTGTTAGAGTTCGTGACGTTTATTAAGAACAGTGACTCAACGCACTTAGTGCGGAAGGTGAGGACAACACAAAGTCACTTCCCTGATGTTGCGAGCAGACTGATGACAGGAGTCGGACTCGGGGATTCCTTGGAGGATACACGAAGAGTAGAGGTGACCATCTAACGTTGATTCCAGCCGGTGAGTGAATGAGTGAGGTGAGCTTATGTAGTGAGTGGGTGATGGCTGGAGCAGGTGAGAGTGATTACGTGCGCAGGTGTGTGTGGTCAGTAATCTGGTGATAGTGTGCGATGTGTAGTGGATGGTGACTGTGAATGGTGACTGGGGCTGATGGAACGTGCAGAGGGTGTGACAGATTGAAGAATGTGTAACATGATTAAACTAATTCCATTCTTATGATTCTAATTAATTTCTTTACATGTGGCTTGTTTATATTTATGATATGTATCCAGATGTATCTACTGGACAGGTTTGGAAAGTTATTTGAACTGAGCTTTTTTTTAATAGAAAAACCAAGCAAGAAACAATAACCAGTGTAGTGGATTAACTAAATTAAAGCTCTAACCTAATCTATATATGTAAAGTACTTTTATGAGTACATTTAAGTACTCATTTCAAGGATTGCCTAGCAGAAAACTGAGTAGTGTTTCATTACTCAGGCGAGGGTTGAATTGAAATGAAGACAGCTGATCAGATGTCTTCAGAATTTGATAGGAATGGTATCCACCAAGAGGGAGTTTGAATTCCTGAGCCATTTGATATTTATTCAGAGAAAATGGTAACTGGGATATTTTTTATTATTGCTCTGTTTATTATTGCTCGTTTTTGATACTTCAATCTGAATAATGGAGTTAATCTTAATGGAGAAACACTGGTGAACACTTAATGGAATTCATTTAATGATTAGATTATATAGAAGAATTACTGTAATAAATTCAGTTACTATTGTATGTTGCTAATATATTTTATTTTTAGTTGGTAGATTTACTTCACTCACAAAAAAAAGAGTTGTACTACACAGCTGTTTGCAGCATTTTCAGCTATAAGAGTAGTGTGAAGTGTTATCTGTAATCATGTGATTAGCATAGAAGTCATGTCTCATGCACATTACCATTTGAATTAAACACGCTTTCAAGCTGGAATCATGGCAAAGTATCCACTTTAGAAATGGAACAAACTTTTAAAGTACAGAGAAACATGCAAAATATGCATAGATGGGGGCTGTAGGACCACTGTTCTAGACATACTATAGATAAGGAGGAACCCAAACTCGGCCCTGGAGAATCTGTGTGCTGCAGAGTTCAGTTCCAATTTGATTTAGACACACCTGAAGCAGCAAATCAAGCTCTTACTATGTAGGTAACCAGAAACTTCCTGGCAGGTGTGAATTGAAGCAATTTGGAGCTAAACTGCAGAACGGCAGCCTTCCTGGACTGAGTTTGGGCAACCCTGCTATATAAACATAGTACATTCATGTGACAGCACCCTTTTCTTGGAAGCATGCAAACATCACACTTTTTCAAACTGAGCATTCAAAATCAAACACGCCTACAATCATTTCTACAAGTGTTAGTACTGATTGCAAAACCGGATGTGTCAGATAAGAGAGAAATCTACTGTGTGCCTCCAAGAACAGCGTTGGGAAATAGTTCTAAAGCACTTTAGATAGGTGTCAAAAGGCCACATTACTCCTGATGTCCATGAAATTGCAGCTCTGAAAGAAAGTGGATTGGAGCACCCCACTTACTAAAACAGCCATAGGCTTATAAACATTTTCTGGAAAAAAGAAAGACAAAAACAAAACAAGTAGTTTCATCTTTTCTCAAGGTTATGTGGACCTTCAGCCCACTTCTAAGAATTAAGAACAAGATAAGGGCTTTTCACACTTTAAAATAGTCAATCCTTTGTGATTTTAATCCCTGGATAAACCGAATCCTAGGTATTGTCACACCCTCGGCTCATTCCTGCAGTCCCAATCACCAATCTTACTCACCAACCACCACACCCGTGAACCCTCTCCTGATTACTGATCACTCGCACCTGTACCTGCACCTGCAATCACCACACACCATATATACTCACCTCACTCACTCATTTAGCAACTGGAAACAAAGACGCATGGTTCTTCTTGTCTGCTCTCCTGTATTCACCTATGGATGCCAACACACCTATCTAAGGGAAATGACTATTCTGATGTTGATGTTTATCCATGAACTGAACTACCAGCTTAGCTATTTGTGTGTGAGATTGCTCACCCTCTAGAACACCATTCACCTGCTTCACTGTGTTAGCATTGTGCATCACAGAATAAACACCTTTTAAGCGTACCCTTCCTTGAGTGGCCATGACGGGTATATTCCAGTCTGAAAAGACTTTTCTTATTACAAGGGTAAAATGAAAAGGTCGTACTTTTCTCCATTTGCTGCATTTTAAATCACAATTTGGCATCTTGAGGTATACATTACAAACCTGAGGTTTATGTGAATGTGAGGCAAACATTAGGCTTACTGCTGCTTCAAATCCCATAGAAAAAGTTGTATTTTTTTTTTAAATACTCATGCTAGTGTTGACAGTACCTAACTGTAACACCACATTGTTACACATAATACAAGACATAGCTTTCATTACTTTGTAAAAACAAAGTAAAAAAAAAAAAAAAAAACACTTAAAATCATAGTGCAGCCAAAAATTAAAATTTACTTGAATTAAATGAAAACATTTACTTTCCCTCATGTGGCTTTAAACTTTTATGACTTTCTTCTGCTGAACACAAAAGAAGATATTTTGAAGATCGCTGGTTGCTGGAACCCATCAACGTCAATCGTAGGGAAAATATAGTGTATGCTATGAAATTCAATGGGTACAAGTTACCAACATTTTTGAAAATATCTTCTTTTGTGTTCAACAGACAAAAAGAAACTCAAATAGGTTTTGAATAAACGAATGGTGAGTAAATCATGGCAGAATTGTCATTTCTTGTTGAACAATCCCTTTAATATTAAAGCTGCAGTAGTAAAATGCTAACTTTAGCCTGATAGCAGTAAAAGCAAACAGTAAGTTCCACCATTCAATTTGTTGTCCAGTGTCACATGTCCTGAACCAGATGACCAGCAACAGCATTACTTCAATATATGCCATTCACTAGGGAGAAAGTTAGTAATACTGTAGTTGATGTTTGCCTGTCAATCTCACTAGTTTGCCTGTCAATCTCACTTTGTCTGTCCAGTGTACATGAACGTACTGATGATGTTTCCTGTATGCGTGAACCAGGTGTGGAGAGGTATGCAAATCCAAATTTTGGACCAAACATTTTGATTCGACACTTTTTCGGTCCTATGTCTTCCACAGAATATCTAAATGCATACATATATTTAAACCACTTACCTTAATGTTTGCTACCGTGCTGTGAAGGGACTTTCAACCAGCATAATTTAAAAAAAAGCCTTATCAGCAGCCGACACTTCCTGGATGAGCGTGTGTTATTAGTTTCAGTGGTTGATCTGGAAACAACATGATGTCATGATTGACCAAAAAGATTCAAGTATTCCAGAAATCTGTTTAATAATTATAATTAAAATACTTTGTTGTTCTTGTTCTAAATTAAAGTATGGTTAAAACTGGTGAGATAATCCGAGGTTAAGTGTAAAAAGA
This sequence comes from Danio choprae, assembly GCA_903798125.1. Lineage (NCBI taxonomy): Eukaryota > Metazoa > Chordata > Actinopteri > Cypriniformes > Danionidae > Danio > Danio choprae. Next base: position 3,623,219 of record CAIGQW010052771.1, read on the forward strand.
GAAAGACAACTCCCCAAATACAACATATTGTTGCCAACCTTGAAAACCTTTTTGTAACAGAGTTGTGCATACTCTTAAGCATGAGTTATTGAGAGGAACATGAGCATAGTTTTGAATGCCTTAACTCGTATGCAACCACCTTGCCACCTTTATGTGGAAAACATTTTCATTTGAAAAGAGCCGGAGGCAATAAGTCTCTATGTTGAACATGAGAACACCAGCCTGCAAGTCATTCACGCTCTCATACAACAATACCTTACTATGAAGCACAAATAGGACTTTGTATAGACCAGTTATTGGACAAACATAGACCCAAATATAGACCAGTACATGTTTCCTTATGTCATGCTGGTGATCAGTTTGATTCATGTACATTCTTCAAGAAAATATCTATCTATCTGTCTGTCTGTCTGTTTGTTCATCCATTCGTCCGTCCGTCCATCCAACTGCCTGATATTATTGCAGCTTAACAACATACATGTAGTCCAAAATGACTTATGTTTTAATACTTTTTGTTTAAACATACTCCCTCAAATTGTCATTAAGATTCCCACTAAATTTGCTTTTGTATTTTTATTCCTGTCACCCTTAATTTGTTCTTGATGAGCGTCATGTCTGATGTTTTTTTTGTACACTGCACATTTGCAGTGCAAATTACACACATAAATATCCATGATGAGCCAATTTGTCTAAGAATTGTTCTTGCATCATCAATTTCTTTCCCATGTTGGTTATTTATTCCATGAAACCTTGTTATCATTTCATATTTCACTAATAAATAGGACTTCACAGAACAGCCATTGTCTTTAATTTACATATATAGATAACAGAACACAGGGCCTCACAGTGGCGCAGTGGGTAGCACGTTCGCCTCACAGCAAGAAGGTCGCTGATTGCTGGTTCGAGCCTCAGCTGGGTCAGTTGGCGTTTCTGTGTGGAGTTTGCATGTTCTCCCTGTGTTGGCGTGGGTTTCCTCCGGGTGCTCCGGTTTCCCCCACAAGTCCAAAGACATGCGGTATAGGTGAATTGGGTAAGCTAAATTGTCCGTAGTTTATGAGTGTGAATGGGTGTGTATGGATGTTTCCCAGAGATGGGTTGCAGCTGGAAGGGCATCCGCTGCCTAAAACATATGCTGGATAAGTTGGCGGTTCATTCCGCTGTGGCGACCCCAGATTAATAAAGGGACTAAGCCGAAATGAATGAATGAATGATAACAGTTGTGTATAAACCTGTATTTCAGCAGTGCAGAGCAGCAGATTGGAAATAACTACATATAATCATAATGGGTTGCATTTTCTGACAGCATAAACATAAAAACATGTAAATGAGAACAGTTTGTTTGTGAATTTGGCTGCCTTTAAATAGGACTACTTTGCAACAATAGTAAATCAATGTAAAGGGATCATATGGCATGATGATTTCATGAATATGCTAATTAGCATGTAACCTTATCTAATGACATTTAGCAACTGTTCAAGCGGGATTTAGCTCCTTTACATTGAAGGCAATTGGCAACAAAGGAAAAAAGCCTCCACATGTTAGCTAGTTATGCAACTGATCAGGTTTACTAACAGAAAGACACATGATCTGAGTCCACGCTCATAACACAATACACCTTGGGGAAACACAGAGACGTATGGTGCCATTTGCTAGTAATACTATTTGGTATTCCATAAGAGAATTATGTAAAGCCTTTGTTTACCTACAGCATCTCGTCGAGTGCCATAGTGGAGTAATGAAGTATTCTGCCCTCCTCTCATTTTTGACCGGAGCAAGAGACTTCCTGAGCCATTAAAAAACTGCTTGGCAAGTAATGAGTTTAGTTGGCTAGTCAGCACATTAGATTGTTCCAAATGAGCACTTAATTCATTGCTCCCTGTTCAGAGATTTGTAGTGGGATTCGGATAGTAATTGAGGGGAAACAGGAAAGGCTGAAGAAAAATCGACTGGTCCAAAAACAAAGCGTCTGTGACTGGCCACAGTGGAAATCAAGCATTGTTGTATGAGGTTGTAAACCAACTAATCAATATTTCCAATTTCATTGATATGAACATTTATTTACAAGATACAATCAGTTTCCATGTTTTCAGGTGCATGTTATTCTGAGTACAACATTTCAGCAGTTGTGTTTGTCGATTGTGAGAAAAAAAAACAACTTCTGGATAATTTACCCCGGATCAATTTTTAAAGTTCCCAACTGTTGTGAATTTTAATAAGTCAGCATTAATAAAATGTGACATTAGGTGCAAATTCATTACACCTTCCTCCCTGCACTCAATCACACTTATGAAAGCAGCGATTCATCAAGCCCAACAAAACTAATAATCCCAAAACTGCAAATTTTTTTGTGTTCCCTAGATGTGTTTTTGATTAGATTCTGAGATACACTGAGGCGCACATCCATCCTCTACACCTTTTGTTAGTCAAGCCATTCGATGGGATTTTCTTTCATTTGCATGCCTACGGTACTCATTATAAGTTAATCTTGTTCCGTGAAAAATATGCCTCCTGGATATGACCTTAAAATATCACTCATTTAATCAGTGACATATTTATTCCTGTGTAATGCGCTTAGAAGCTCATTTGCATTTATTACGTAGCACCATACTGTGCATATTCATATTTCAAATTATTCATTCAAAATTAATTTTGCATACCATTTTTTTAAAGATGAAAGGTGAATTTAGTTCTATATTAATTATTCAAACAGTGATGTACACACGATGTGCATGGACGCTATATGCAATGATTAATTGAAGTCATGTGACCTGCAGATTCACTGTCAATCCCAGTTGATTGCAGTTAATTGATTAATGCAAAGTTATGTTAATACAAACATAAATAATCTTGAATATTGATTATTTGATTCCTTTACTGTAGTTGCAAAAAAGATCAATAAAACTAAGTATTTATTTTCGTGGTGCACTCATAACCAAGAAAGCAAACACAATAACCACAACACTATGGCCATGTACAAAAAAATTATACACTTAACTAAACAACTAGTTGTTAATGACATGTATGAATTATTTTCAGAGTTCTCTCTCTTTATTCTAAATGCATATGGTAAAAAATAACAGGAAGCATTCTGGTTACGTACGTAACCCACGTTCCCCAAATAGGGAACGGAGACGTGTGTCTTGTAAAGACATATGGGAGTTCCCCAGACAACCAATCACTCTGAAGAGTAAGAAAACGGGACAATGAAATGTCAAATAAATTGGCAGAGCTCAACTCCACAGGTGTCAGAGATTATTCATTAACAAAGTATATCAGCTGTCGGCTGAGAAGTGAGCATTTAGATTTTTGCCTGCTGAAGATCCGATCACTCAGCTAACAGCTGGAGACTCAGCTGCTGTGGCAGTGGAAACAAACGTCTATGTTCCTTATTTGGGGAACGTGGATTATGTATGTAAACAGGACGTTCCCCTTCATGGGAACTTTGACGTGTGTCTTGTATAGACATATGGGAGTGTGTATGGAAAACGCCACAGCAGCTAAGCCTGTCACGCCGCTGATGGGAAGTTTGCCAAGCATAGCGTGATAACACAAGCATCATCAAGAGCGCTACCTTCCAACGTCTCCTAGGGAATACATGGGAATAATTAGAACAATTTAGATCAGGGGTCATAAATGTGCTTTTACCTAGCTAATGTAGTCTAGGGAATTTTAGAAATACGACAGTACGTTAGGAAAGCGTGGCAGTCCCTGAAAGGGAAGGATGCTGCGGAGGCCACCTGCTACCAAAGAGGGGAGACTTTATGGCAGGGGGAGTGCTATGAAGGGGGAGTGCTACGTATAATAAGCTGGTTAATGTCTTAGTAAGTAAGACATGGGTCTGCCTGCTTGGGGGAACACTCCGCGGCTGAAATAAGCATATGATCCCAGGTTCCCCCACCAACGGGGACCGCACCTAGCTGGCAACGAACCTCAGTATGTGGGTAGACCAAGGTGGGCATACCAGACATCATACTGAGCCAGGCACCCACCTCCTCATCTGAGTCGGGTGCTGGGGACCTCGGAGTTGTACACTAGGGTTCGCCAAAATGAGGAACTTACTAGCAGAACAGAAAAAGAGTATGTATCTCCGGGTTAGGGCGCAGCAAGAATTTTTGACACCAAGCTTAGTTTACTCCTGATTGACCAGGATTATCCAGTAATCAGGAGGAAACGGCTCCACTCGAAGATTATAAAATCTTGCGAATGTGTTAGGTGTCGCTCAGCCTGCAGCTCTACAGAATCTGTTAAGAGGTGACACATACTCACACCCAAAAGGAGCCACCGCTCTTTTAAGTGTGCTCTCTCTCCCAGGGGACACGGCTTACCCTGGCACAGTGAAGCGAGGGTGATGGCATAAACTATCAAGTGGACCAACCTCTGCTTTGATACGGCACTTCCCTTCTGCCGATCATAACAGAAAAGAGCTGCTTAGAGACGTATGCTCTACGTGTGGTCACATAAGCGCAGTGTGCGGACACAGCAATGAAAGACTAGGTCTGCCTCCTCCACAGGCAGCACTTGCAGGTTCACTACTCATTTGGAACAGAGCTGTCTTCATGAACAGAAAACTTATGCTCATGCCCATCTGGAGACCCGATCATGAACCCAGCGTTGAAGTGGTCTCATATGAACAATTTGAGCGGTGTGATAGCGGCTACAAATGTCATATACCTCTGAAAAACTTCAGTGAGACCACTGTAACTGCCGAATTGATCGCACATGGAAGCACTAGCCCGGTGCACTCTTAGTAAAGTGCACCGTGATGGAGACTGAGCCCAGCTCTGTCCCGAGATATGAGAAACTCTGCCCGAGGGAGAGCTTGCCCTTTCTCTGCCCTTGACCCGAAACCCCAACTGACCGAGGTGCCGGAGCACCAGGTCCCTGTGCATAATCGACTAGTTCAAAGACCACAAAAATAAGCCAGTTAATGAATAACCAAAAAGTGCGGATGCTTATGCGCCGAAGAGGCAGAGGGCATCCTCTATGCATGGAAACAGGGAGAGCCAGAAGGGGAGGACCCTGTACTGCCCTGCTCGGCCCCCGTCGCACATCGGAAGAAACACGGTATAAAGAGGGAGAGAGCAAGACATGGTATGAGCGCCCTTCAGGTTTATAGCTGCAACCAAACACACGGACGGTGTGATTGTGAATAGAAGCGGAGCATCCCGAGGAAGAGCTGAAAATAAGAGATTGATTTTTACTTTGCTCCCAGGATCCAGCGGAGAGGCTGAAGGTGCGAGAGAAAGGAGCCCGTCCTCTGGTGCCCTCAAAAGCCTGTGGCAAAGTGCACCAAAGCTGAGAGCTGGAAGGTAGAGCGTCCCATGCTGGCAGCAATTGGGCTTCCACACTCAGAGGGAGGAAAAGGCGCTCTTTTTTGGATCGCTACATTCATTTGCAGTGGATAGCTCTGGCCCTCCACTGGAGAAAGAACGGTTCTGCAAGAAGATCGCTCTTAGCGACAGATCCAGTGGAGCAGCAGTTTTCCGAGCCCACCAAGAGATGACCTGCTCCATTGCGCACGACTGATCTCTCACCACCAAGGACTCCGGTGTAAAGTCCCCGACAGTGTCACCAAGTAGGCCTGCCTGGGATATGGGCACGCCAAGAAAGCACACTTTGGCACTTTGTTTTGCCATTTCCGAACCCCTGTGTGGCCATCGTCCTCCCCCAGGGATGAACCAACACAACCACTCGAAGCTTGGATGGGGCGCGCTGTGGAAGAGTGGGGGGTCCGTGGGCCCGGAGGCTATGGATAAACTCCCACTGTGATCCTCAGATCTGCCCGCGTGCTAACCGCTTTCACAGGGAGCAATGGGGTGGCTTGGAAGCTGCGATCTCAGCTGCACAACAGCCATGCCCTCACTGTGAGAGCATGAGCTGTCCGCGTTGGACCCCCAGACCTGTGATGCGCTACCCGTGTCCATCATCCGGAGATAGAAACCACCTCATCCTGAAACGCACAGTCAGAACAGTTTCTTGAAAAAGACGCGTTGCTCAACCATGTTGCTGTCTTAGGATCTGCTCTTTTGGTGAAAACTGCTCTTTCAGCTACCAGCGAAACCTCCAGGGGACGAGAAAGGAGCCCTACTCGACCGCACACTGTACACGTTGTCATACGCACTGGTAGGAATACTGCTTTCTTGTGAGGCTCTAAAGCAAAAACCTAAATGCTCGCTTCTCAGCCGCAAGCTGATATACTCTGTTAATGACTAATCGCTTACACCTGTTCATTGGCCCATTTTCTTACTCTTCAGAGTGATTGGTCGTCTGGCGAACTCCCATATGTCTTTACAAGACACGTCGAAGTTCCCATAAAGGCGAACAAGGTTCATATTGACACATTGGTGTTACAAAATCGTGCTATAAAAAACAACAACCATTGATACTATGCACTGGATCAGACCAAAAAACCTCAAGGGTGCTTAATAATGGTCACTTATAATAAGCAGACACGACAACATTTCAAGAGTGTAATTTGCAAAGCAGCATTCATTATCATTAACATCTTCAAAATTAGCAAAGCACAATACCACTGCCAAAGGTGATTTAGCTAAAAAATTATGACCATAGCGTGCTGGCTTTCTGGATCAATAACTTTGGAAGACCAGAAATTGTCCAGGAGTAGGGATGGTGACCGAGGCCAATAGAGTTTTCTTGGATGAGGCTGGTGAAGCTGCTTTCAAGTTGGTCTGCCTTCAATATTTGTATTAAACTGAACTGAATCAGTTTTAATTCAACAACAACAACAACTGTACATCACCACTAGTCCACAGCCTGCCTAAAATTCGGAAATGTTCCAACATCTGAAATATTGTCATGTTTTTATGCTCTTTTCTTCATCTTCAACCATGAATGAGACGAGCAGGCATCAGATGGGGAGAATGGTCACGGGTGGGGCTCCCTTGGGGGGACCCATATAGGTGGGAGAGGGCATCTAGTTTGACATTTTTAGATCCAGGCCAGTATGAGTATGTACTGTACATCAGCATTCTACCACTACTCTACACCCTGCCTGAAATTCTGGAATGTTCCACCATCTGAAATATTGTCATGTTTTTTTATTATCTTTTCTTCATCTGTTAAGCTTCTTTGACAATCTACATTGTAAAAGCGCTATAGAAATAAAGATGACTTGGCAAAACTGTTTTGCAGCATGTACTAGACAGAATCTAGTAGAACTAGACGTACCATCAATATCTCTACATTCAGTAGGCGAACTGCAAAAAAAAACATGGAATAATGTACAATCCTTGACTCATTTATCATTTCAGACCTTATTACGGGGAAAACTGTGACGAGAAAAGAAAATAATAATCATTTCAAAGAAAGAAAGAACAAAAGGTTTATTTTGGTAATTAGACCAAAGTATTGCTTTACCATTGCTAATCTTTCCACTGTGTCAGTCATCAAAATTTTGGTAGTGAGTGATGTTCCAGACTGTAAATTTGGGGGATTCACTTATGTTGTCTCTCCTGAAAGAAACATGACCATAGGTTGTACTTGGCCATTCATTTTTTTTAATGTCCCAGTAAAATTCTAAATGTTTCCATTACCTATAAATTTACAATCCACCTGGATAATTTTTTTACTTTGTCATACTTTGTTTTCTTGCATTTGCAGATAGGAGATGTGAAGCAAGTTTAATCACATTTTCCTCTAGACAATTGCCATAATTAGTTTGAAAAGCCTTGATTAACCTGCAGCTGTGTCACAGCAGATAGAGGGGAGGGCTCACTGCAGACAGCTCTCCGGTAATTAGTTTGGGAATATTTGGGATCCAAGGAGGAAAAGTCATGCCAGGAGTGAAAATGTTATGTTCACAGTTTTATCTACCTTCTGACACCTACATCTTGGAAGTCTGCCATGTGGCTCTTATGGTAAAAACAACCATTCTTTTGTAACAGCATTATATTTTGACTTAGAAAAAAATATTTGTTTTGTAAAATTGCTAACACTTTACAGTAAGTTTCTATTATTCATTCATTCATTTTCTTTTCGGCTTAGTCCTTTTATTAATCTGGGGTCGCCACAGCGGAATGAATCACCAACTTATCCAGCATATGTTTTTTTACGCAGCAAATGTCCTTCCAGCCGCAACACATCACTGGGAAACATCCATACACACTCATTCACACAGACACACACTACGGACAATTTAGCTTACCCAATTCACCTATACCGCATGTCTTTGAAATTGTGGGGGAAATCGGAGCACCCGGAGGAAACCCACGCGAACACGGGGAGAACATGCAAAGTCCACACAGAAATGCCAACTGACCCAGCCGAGGCTTGAACCAGTGACCTTCTTGCTGTGAGGCAATTGTGCTACCCACTACGCCACCATGCTGCCCTAACTTTCTATTACTTAATGATAATGTATTTAATAACAAGAACAAGCGATGAACATTAACATTAGTTAATGAAAATAAAGTTGGTTGTGTTCTCAGAGTGGGCAACACTGTGGCTTAGTGGTTAGCACTGTTGCCTCACAGCAAAAAGGTTGCCGGTTTGAGTCCAAGCTGGGTCAGTTGGCATTTCTGTGTGGAGTTTGCATGTTCTCCCCATGTTGGCGTGGGTTTCCCCCCACAAGTCATGCGGTACAGGTGAATTGAATAAACTAAATTGGCTGTGGTGTGTGTGAGTGAGTGCACTGTAAAAAATGGGGAGTAGAGTTTACTTTAAAAAAGCTTGGCAACGTTTTCCACTCAGAAAAGGATAGTACATTTTCAAAGCTTTGCCAAGTAAAAGATTAACCAAAATTATTACTGCATTTAATTAGAAATGTTAAGTTAAGTTTACTTGGGGAATTCTAAGTAAATTTTATTTACTTTTTGTTTGTAACATTTACTTAAGTTGTACATTTAAATATATTACTATTTTTAGATTTATATTTTATCCAATATTTCTTGTTATCTTTTTAAGTTATCCTGGGTAAACTTTACTTCAAAATGTAAAATAAAATATGGTGATGCATTGCAACTGTTTCTTAATTAAAACACGGCCAGACATTTTTATTGAGTACTTTAATTTGAATTAAACGTCTCAATAAACACATTTGAAAAGTCCTTTCAGACAGAATGATGGGGTCATCTATGTTGGCATCTTCCTCTTCTGTAGTACTGCCCAGTACAATGATCTTCACAATGATTAGTGAATCAGTCTTTAAGCAAGCCTCTTGGCATCCTGTCAAATACACAAATAAGTGCGAAGTTATTAAAATATTGTACAGTTAGTTGCAATGCTATCAATGTTATCTCTTGCTTTATGCTATAATACACTGTATTGATGTTAAGACCTGTGCTCTGTTGCATAAAATGATTAAAGTTTTTAAAAGTTAGCCAAAACGTACAATTTTGGGGGATAAAAATGTCTTTGTAACGTCCTGCTGGTGAAGGTAGACATGATGGACACGAACACGGAATGAAAATGATAAACGGATTTATTATACAAACACTTACGGAAAACAACACTGGATACGGGTAGACAGGACACAACCAAACAAATCAAAATACCGGACGACAATGGACACAGACGAAAGGGTATAAATAGATGAGGGGATGATTAAACTAATGACACACAAGGGATGAACACAGGTGGAACAAATGAACACTGACGGTGGCGGGAGAAGGACAAAAGGAATCACATGATGAAAACAAATGAAGACACGGACGAACACTGACAGTCTTTAACACTTAAATATCTTACATATCCAAAGTAAAATGTAATTTAGACATTTTTAATATATCTGGTAGTCTTCAATGAGCTTCTTATTCTCCCAGGTAGGAAACAGGCAGCGGATCACAGCATCTTCAACTTGCTGATTAAAACAAAAGTAAATATTTTTGTGTATTTTTTTGTGTGAAAGTATTTTTGTGGTCATTAACCAGTAACAGTGTAAATGTCCATCCACATATAGCTGCTTATCTAATAAGTCAGAAAGCAGCTGGAAATTGGATGTGCAATAAATACATTTACCTGGCTGAGTGAATGTAGTCCAGTTTTTGCAGAAAGGCTGGCTACAGGGGGGTTGTGGTTATGCTTCTGTTCTCATTATTGATCTAAGATAAATTAAATAAAATGTAACACATTTATGATTTAGTAGTCAAATCAACACTTTTTTTGCCAACCACACACACACACACATATATTCATATGTTGAATGCGTTAGTATATCTATATACATATGTTATACAACTTACCTTACAAGAGCTCGAATGGTGAGAGCAATCTGTTGAACATATTAGTTAATGTCAGTATTAGTAAATATTAATTAGTAATGTTAATTAGTAATGTCCAAAGACATGCGGTATAGGTGAATTGGGTAAGCTAAATTGTCCGTAGTGCATGAGTGTGAATGGGTGTGTATGGATGTTTCCCAGAGATGGGTTGCAGCTGGAAGGGCATCCGCTGCGTAAAACATGTGCTGGATAAGTTGGCAGTTCATTCCGCTGTGGAGACCCCAGATTAATAAAGGGACTAAGCCGAAATGAAAATGAATGAATGAATATTACTGATTTAAAATTTGATCAGTTTATTTATTTTGGACTCTATTCAATTATCAGCAATAAATATTCACAAGTATAGAGGCTGCCTGAACATACTCATTAAACTATAGTGATATATATTCTAGTAACATTACTAAGGAGTATATTCGCATATGTTAATGTGGATGGATTAATAAATACGTCTTTTTATGTCATGTTTTGGCCTCTCATGGCTCAGGTAACTTATCATTCTGGGTTCAAATGAGTTCTGAGGCTGTCCAATCTAAGAAAAGTCATATTTATAGTGCAGACAGCACGGGAGGGTAACTTTAATGTTCGGTTAATTATGTCCTTATTGCAATTTACCGCTTGCTTGGACACTCGCATTCGTAAAAAAAATCATCTTTAAGTTCACTGTAGATTAAACTTCTCTGTAGATTATATTTAGAATGAAACACAGTTGTTTTTGACACAGATGTCTTTTGCTAATATGCTAATGCTAATCGGATTTTTAGCAAACTCACTCAAATAACACTTCATGCATTCTCTTTAATCACCAAAACTGCAGACAGGAACTCTATACCTTTCTGCAAATGAAACCAAATTGATCAATAAACAAATAATGTAATTTACCTTGTAAATATGATATCAGTCTGTGTGAGGAAATCTTCGGTTGCTCTCATCTGCTCCAAAATATGGGTGTGATGACAGCAAACTAGAGGCAACACTATACAATGACGATTCACTTTGTAAATACTAGTTAACTACATTACATAACATATATACATTGGAGTTTAAAATTAGAAATCATCCCACAATTTCCTAGATTTCTAGGTCTTTGTTTAGTGCTATATGTTTCAGGAAAGACATTTTATTTATCAGGGAAAGAACAAAGCAGTCCGGTAGGGAGCAACAGGTTGCCCAGCCCAGTCAGGAAGAACCAGGCAGCGGGTGTGAAGCAAGCGCCCACTGGCGAAGGGATTGGGTTGGCACAATGGTGGACAGCGATCGCCGGCAGTGACAGTGTCCTCGGCCAACTGTCAAAGATGGCTTGTGACAGACAGAGATGGTGATGGTTCGAGCAGTGTCAACAGGGAATGAGAGGATCGGGGCACCCGTCACCCCCGCAGGCATCAAATGGGGAAGATGGTCTTGGGTGGGGCCCCCTCAAGACCAAAATAGGTGAAAGAGGGCATCTGGATTGATATTTTTAGTTCAATCAATCAAAGAAGAGTGCCCAGCAGGCCTGACAGGAGCTCAGCCTCTTGGCCGAATGGATGTACTCAAGTATTTTTGATCTGTCCAGACCAAGAAGGGGTGCAGTGTCCTTGTGTCAGTGACTGACCACTCAATGGACTGGTCACTCACCCAACAGCAATGGCCCTTACCTTAGCAGGATCAGGTTAATCTCATTGGCTGAGATAACATACCACAGGAACATAACCGACGATAAGTAGAACTTGCACTTCTCTGCTTTGACAAAAACTTGGTTCTCCAGATGCTGTTGCAAGACCCGGCAAATATGCTGAGTGTGTGCCTACAGAGAAGAGAAAATTAAAATGTCATTCAGATACACAAAGAGAAACTTATTAACCATGTCTCTCAGCAATTCATTGACCAGGGCCTGAAAAACAGCATGGGCATTGGTCAGACCAAAGGAAAGGACCAAGTATTCATAGTGTCCTGTGGGTGTGTTAAAGGCTGTCTTTCACTCATCCCTCTCATGGATTCAAACCAGGTGGTAGGCATTGCAGAGGTCTAACATAGTGAAGACATTGCAACAACTCAAAGGCAGATGACATGAGAGGTAAGGGCTATCTGTTCTTGACTGTGACGTCATTTAGGCCCCTGTAGTCAATGCAGGGGCACAGGGAGCCATCCTTCTTTTTAACAAAAAAGAACCCAGCATAAGCAAGAGTTGAAGAAGAGCTAATGAGGCAAGCATAGAGAGATTCCTGAATATACTTGTTCATAGCATCTCTTTCAGGACCAATCAGGGAATAAAGGTGACCCTTTAGGGAAGAAGTGCCTTAAAGGAGGTCAATGATACAGTCATAAGGTCAATGAGGAGGCAGGGACATGAGACTTAATAGACTTGAGATACAATGAAAATTGTGATATTCTGCTGGGAGTCCAGTCAGGACGGCTGTCTCCACCTGCAAAACAGGATACACAGAACCAGAAACAGCAGTACACATACAAGACACTAGACATAACTGACTCCAGGCTAACACAGAGTTACCAAACCAATTTATGTGAGGACCATGGTTTACCAACCAAGGGTGTCCCAGAACTACTGGGGCACTAGGGGAATCAAGGAGGTACAGCATAGTAACCTCATGGTGATTGCCAGAGCCAACAAGACTTACAGGGGGAGTCGAGTGAGTAATGAAAGTGATGATACAACCATTAAAAGACCAAACAGAAATGGGACTAGGAAGGGGAACAGCAGAAATGCCCCATTGGGCAGCAGTGGTGATATCGAGAAGGCTGCCCTCAGCACCAGAATCAAGCAGGGCAAGGCAGGAGTTCTTCATAGTGCATGGAGACAGGTAAGTACCCAGGTTTACTGGTGACCACTCAGTGTGAGACACCCCAGATGGGAAGTTGCTTCATCTGCTTGTGCTGGCCAGTCAAACAACCATATCATCTCCTGACGGAGGTCTTCAGTTATTAGAAGGGGGCCTTGGTCTCCCAAATGGCAGTGCCCCACTCGTGAGCTCTCCCCATGAAGAGGGTCAGGACAAATGCTCAGTGGCATAGTGACGGTGCTGAAGAGGGACAACAAGTGAGCACTGGGAAAGAATGCTTAAGGCTCTCAATTTAGGAACTTAAATCTGCCACTTTTGCGTTTAAAAACTCCACCTCATGAGATGTGTTAGTCAGTTGGCTTACGTATTGTCCCAATAAAGCACCCTGCTAAGCAAGTGCAGTTCTGAACTGCTCTGTGCCAGCTGAATCCATGTTGTAGCCAGATTGTTCTGTCAGGAAGGAGATAGGATTAAGTTGTAGGCAATAAATCAATTTTATTTATCAGGGCAAAAACAAGAGCAGTTTAGCAGGTGGCGGCAGGAAGTAGCAGGTTCCTCAGGCCAGTAAGGAAGAACCAGGCGGCGGGTGAGAAGCAGGTGCCCGCAAGCAGGGGATCGAGTTGGCACAATTTGTTAATAGTGATCGCTGGCAATGACAGGATCCTCGGCCGGCTGGCAGAGATGGCTTGTGACAGACAGAGATGATGACGGTTTGAGCAGCGTCAACAGGGAATGGGATGAGCTGGACATCTGTCACATGCAGACATCAGATGTTGCAGCGGAGCGGCTGGTAAGTAGGACCCATTGGCAGCGAGTACGAAGATTACCAGGGTAAGCAGAGTCAGCAGCAAGCTCTAACACACGGGAAAGAGAGGGGCAAAATCAAAAATAAAAGAGGTAAAGCACTGGAGCCTCAAACAGAACAAGGCAAGACAAGATCAAGACATAAAAGAAACTAGAGTTAGCTTAGCTACACAAGAGAGTAAAACAAAGCTCATATGCTCTGAGACATACATAACAACAACACTAGGATAAGAGTGGGACAGACCTGACCAGACCACAGTTATGACAATGTGAATGAGTAAAAAAATAGTGGTTTTATAATCATATCCTTTCATCAGGAAGAAGATGAAAGTAGGACATCTTCCCACCTTAAACTCAGATGGGAGGATGTTTGAATTTAGTGGAGAATGGCATAGTTTACTTCCAAAAAATTGCAGGTAAGTAGGAAGGTATGTGGTCCACTGTTCAGGGATGAAGCCAAAAATTAAGATTAAAAAAAGATGTTGGATCTGGCTGGATGGAGAAGTTGTAATGAAGCTTTGGGTTTCTAGAAATCACATGGACGTTTTTTTTTGGGGCAAGTTTGGAGTTTAAGGTAATGGTCCTTCATCCAACATGATGTCAGACATGCTGATATGTGAGCATCAACAGTACAGTCAATCATCATGCTGAAATGAGAGATAGAGTGTCATCAGCACAGATACAAAAACCATGTATCTGAATAACAGATCCTACTGATGGCATGTAGATGGAGAAAATAACTTGTCTCAAACACAAAGCCTTGAAGCACCCTACTGTAGCTAGATGCTGCTACAGTACACTTCATCCTTCTGAGATATTACCTAAGTGGTATGTCTTGAACCACTGGATTGGGGTTCCTGAAATAATTTATAATGAGGGTTCATTGAAGGATAAGGTGTTAACTGTGTCAAAGCAGCAAAATAAGCAAATGAAAACGGATTCAAACTCTAGTTTCAACATTCATATAAAAGTTGAATGAATGTTTCTGAAGAGAGAGTGGTTGATGTCCATGCAGAGAGTTCTCGTGTATGACAGCTTCGACCTGCTAAGGTAGTTGGAGCTGACACAGATGTAACTTGTTGGTCCAGTACATCCCACAGATGCTCAATTAAATTTAGGCCTGGAGAATTTCGAGGCCAGGGAAACACCTTGAACACTTAATTGTGTCTTGTTTCTCAAACCATCTCTGAACAATGTGTGCATTATCCTGTTGAAAGAGGCCACTTTCATCAGGGAATACCACTGTCATATAAAAGTGTACCTAGTCTGCACATTCAATTGTGAATAGGAAGGTTACACAGCAGATGTACTGTGATGCACTGTGTTGAGGCACATCCCAAGTTTTGTAAAGTAAAAATTACAAACACTCAGATTACTTGAATTAAGTAGTTTTTCTCAGCAATTGTACTTTACTAAGTAGTTTAGAAATAGTTTATAATAATAGTAGTTTTACATTTTTGTGCTGTATAGATACATTTGCTACACTACTTTCTTTCAACCAGCAGTCACTACTTTATATGTTTTTTTTTTCTTGTCTTCAGTGATTGGCTAAATAGAATAATCAGTTCTGTGATTCCCGTCCAATCAAATTGCGCATAGTAAAATCCTACCGCTCTGCATGTAAACTTATTAATCCACCTTCAACTTAAAAAAGGGAAAGATGTACAGTATTTACAGGATATAAAGTGGAATCATTTTCACAGCATAATAGTCACTACTCATTACTCTTGAGTACTTTTAAAAGACCTGTTTTTTTTACTTCTATTTTTTGCAGACACTTTTACTCTACTTGCACTACATTTTTGGCAAGTAATGATACTTTTTCTTGAGTATGATTTTTCAGTACTTTTTCCATCATTGCACATTTCTTTCAAGACTGTAATTAAAACGTTCGTGACTTACGCCACAGTAGAACTTAATTTGCTCTCATATATTGATAAACCCGATTGTTGCACCCAATACACTGACAATATGCTGTCATTTTGGGGTTTGTCTTTTATCAGGGGACTGTTGCTAAATTCTCACCACTGCTGACTGCACTGTATGCTGCAGTCAGGCTGGCTCAGATATCCCTGTCCATTTCTCCTGCATCCAGCACATTATTTATAAGAAGTGATTGTTTGCTAACTATCTAATCTATCCGTACATTAACATGTGGCCTTGTTAGAAGTTGATCATCGATGTTTTTATCACCCATGACTGGTCTTAATGTTGTGGATCATCAGTGTATATGGAAATGATTTTACAAGATCCTGTCTTTCAGCTTGTCTCATTCATATTAATCAATATTAATTATGTGATGTGAAGTGATTTGGTTATATTACAGATGCACCCATTTGACTTTGGTCATTTTGGTTTTGTGTGACCAACTAAAAGTCTTTTTCACTCTAAAAATGAATCCTTAACAAAAAAGAATACTACAGTATACAACGGCGCTAGATTAAAAAAAATCTTTAATATAAAGAGGACATGCCCCCAGAATACCCTACTGCATGGTTGGCCATAAGTCTGAAATGTTTCCTGCAGCTGCAATAGTAAAAAAAAAAAAAGAAAAGAAGACTAAAAGGCTCTTAAATGATAAAGAGTCTCACTGTGTCCTTCAGCAGTAGACATTTTTGTAGATTAAAAAAATAGATGAATTGCTATTTCTAAAACACTGCTTTTTTTCCCAAGCTTTCTTCAGATTTGAAACCAGTGCAAAGCTTTTCTGTCTTTTTTTTACCCACATTAAATGTTAAAGGGACAAATGAAATACCTTAAAATAAATATCCAGTGTCTAATAATTGCACATAGCAAAACAGCATGCTTAGTCACATCAAACCTAATACCTTTACAGCATTCAAGAAAATGTCTGTTTTTGGAACAGGTGCATCTTAGAGTCACTTTATTCTTTAAATTAAAGATGAGAGCCATCACAGTTCTGTGTAACATGAAAGGATTATATGCTTTCCAAATCTTTCTCCTCTCGCAAGATATTCTGGCAGACCCTGTACTTTATTCTTAGTTTTTCAAACATGACCATGACATCCATTAAACTTTTAAGTGATGTACTGTAGCAAACAAGCCTCCTGGCATTTTCCTTCATTATTTATGACTGCAGTGATGATAGGCCATATTAAGTACTTCAAGCTCAGTGGAATAAATCTCTGGCTTGAGTGTGCTATAAATGTAGTGCTACTGATGTTTTGAGAGTATTTTACTCATATTAAAATAGTATCTGTCTTGATCTTTCTCGTGAGATTTGCAGCATCCCACACACTTTAAATCACATTGTGAATACACTGGCTCATTCGCTTTGCACTTTTAAATATTGAAGGGAACGTCCATATCTGAAGACGTTTTATCTAAAATATTAACTTTTTTCATATTTTAATTTTTATATAACTTTTTTGCAAAAATTCTTTTAAATATTAATGCATTAATAAATGCATGTTTATTTGTATAGCACTTTAATGATACATATGATTTTCAAAGAAGCTTTATAGAATTTTCATTCTACTATACAGTTTGATTATTGGTGGTTATTATGTTAAAGTAATGTCCACATGGCAATTGTACAGTACTGGGATGATACATGCAGTTAATGATGGTATTCAAGCAAGATGAACATGACTGAGGTGATGATTACATTCTGTGATTTGATGTTTACCTTGATAGACATATGATGCGTAGAGTCCTAGGCTAAATTTAATCAAGAGTGCGTAGGTACAGATGTGTGCATAGTAAGTGCGTAAGAACAGTTTCACAGAAAATGTGGGATCTATCAACTTCTACTTAAATGTAGGAATGTGTCTAAATATAAGCAACACTCTGAGCATGTTTTCAAGGCTAATCAAGTGGTAGAATGGTGATTCCGTGGCATGTTGCCTATATGTCCTTTAAAGGATTAGTTCAGCCAAAAATGAAAACTCTGTTATTAATTATTCACCTTCATGTCGTTTCAAACCTCTGAGACCTTTGTTCATCTTTAGAACAGAAACAAAGATATTTTAGATCCAAGAGCTCTCTCATCCTCCATAGACAGTGAGGGAGAAAACAAAAAGGAACCAAAACCATTAACATTCCATGTGACTTCAAAAAATCCACATGGAATGCACCACATTTGTGCACAAAAAAAACAACAGATCAAGTTTACTACAGGCATTTACTACAGGTATTACCATGCTTGCATATTGCGCTGCTGCTAATGTCAATCAGTTTGATCAGGGTTGCAACTGATATCTTCCTAATAATCGCATTCACATCTGTGCGGTTTATTAAAATGAAAGCATTTGAACCCTTTGTCCAGACACATTTTACCAGCTGCTTGGTAATCAGACACTTTGCAACTTCTTTGCTATTTCAGCATGGTACCAACTCACACTGTGAGGGAAGATTGAATATGATGTAAAGGCAAAGGAAAAAGTAAGTAGGAAAAAGTAGCAGTAGCAGTGGGAAAGTCCAGAAAAAAAGTGCAGAAAAAGCGCCTGTGCATCAAGACCATTGATACAGTGTGGTTGCCTATACTGTAACATCATAAAAAGCAGTCTTTTCAACAAATTCAACAAAAATGCTGTGCTGTGCCTTACATTTTCAGTATTGAATTACTGTTCCAAATGTCTGTTTTTCAGTGCTATAATTGTCTTATTTTAAATAATAATTTGTTGTCTTATAATTAAAAAAAAAGGAACATTGACAGTTCTGTGGATATATGGATAAGTATTGTGAACAACTCCCATGAAGAGATGTGATGGAACACTTCTAAGCCCCCTATATGGAGCTGTTTTGGCATGTACTAGTCAAATGACTAATTTCATGCAAGCAGATGCTAATTTAGAACAGAGCCATACACTCCAAATTCACTAACAGAAGAATGAGTTTGAAATGAGTTTTAAAAACTCATGTCTGTACGTACGTGTTGTGAATGAGGTAGAAAGTATTGTGAGATGTTGTCACGACTCTCACAAAAGGCACAGGATCGCAGGAATTATCATAATACAAATATTTATTAACAATGATACTTACACAGGAACACTGGAATCAAACATGGAGCACACAGGGATGACGTTCGGGATGATGTATAATACCGAACAAAGGACTAAGGCAAACTAAGGGGTATAAATACACAAGGGCTAATGGAACTGATAATACACAGGGGAGGAACACAGGTGAAACGAATGAACATCAACACATGGCGGAAAAACAGAACAAAGGGATTACATGATGACAACAGAAGCACATGGAACACAACAACAGAACCTGACAGATGTCCAAATGTATGTATAAATTCGAAAAACGTACATAATTATTAGAATGAGACCCATTGTTTCTATGTTTCTTCTTAGTGCCATTTGTGGAAAAAAGATTGATAAAATGCTTATGAGAAACTGCTGTGAGTTTACCTGCAAGCTCTGCGTTCAGCTGTGTGTTGTGCATGCACGTGAAGGGGAGTGCTCACCGATGAGTCCGATTTTGGTACAACACCGGTAGTCACCTCTTTCATTTCAAAGAGGGCCTCAAAGCAGCAACACATACTCAAATGTACCTCTCCACATGCGTAAGTGTTACTTCACATATTTTCATCGGAGTTGTTCACAATACTTATCCAAATATCCACAGAATTGTCAGTGTTCATCCTCTGTGTAACTAACCTAACACTACGCCTCTGCCTTCGGATGCTAGTGACAACATTTTTCTTCAGTAGCTAAGTATTTTGGTTCATCTCTCAGCTGCATGAATACTAACGTTTTAAATAAAAGTAAAACCATCAACTCAAAGACTGACCTCCTTTATGTTAACATATAGAAGCACAGCCATTTAGAGGTCATTTCTGGTTAATGATGTCACAATTTACCAGTATTTTGGAATGGATGTGTGAATGGTGCTTTTTCCCGAAAATTACAGAACATCATTGTATGTTTGAACAGCTAATTTTTAAATTTACCAGTAAAGTCGGAAATTACTGTTACCAGCCTGATATCAGAGGGAAACGTAACTATTTTACATTTTGTCAGTTTAGTGGCCATAGAGCCATAATTCGTAGCCATCGAGTTCAGTCATACGAAAATGTATGATTTGAAAAAGGAGGTGTGGCACCCAACCCAACTCCGCCACTAAACCCAACTGTCATTGGGGGATGAGCAAATCGTACTAAATTGTACAAATGAGATCGTACGAATTAATCCGAATTAGCCACTAAATCAAAAAGTTATGAATTGCCCTGAAATCGTGTTGGTATTACTGTGTGAAAGGAACTAATGTTTCATTAGACTATCAGCAAAATAATTTTTTGTGATTTGGATTCTGCTGTATTTTTATTACTTAGAACAATTTTCAGAACTACATTTTCATCACTAGCTTTGAAGTTGTTGTCCTTATCACAGAAGCTGCAGTCAGTCTTGACCAGTGATTGCAGGCATAATTATTCTGTGGTCAATAGTGAACCTCAACCTCACAGCTAACCTTTGAGACGACATTGCTTAATTAAAACCATATAACACTCATTCAGTGTTGTGATGATTGATGAAGAAAGCAAAAACTGCAAAAGAATAACCGTCTCTTAAGATTTGTTGGTAAGTTCAGTCAGGTTTAATTTCCGCACATTAGTATCTTTTCCAGATTTTAGTGTTTACAAGTAAAGATACAATGCAAGGTGTGCACAGTTGTCAGTCTATTGAGGTATTTTGCATCCTATCAATCAGACAGCTTTGGGACAGGCTGTCAGTGGTGCTGAATGGCAGGGAAGATAATGCTTCACTCTGTGTGACGGATTGTCATGTCATCGCTATAAAGTGGCATGGCAGATTGCTGCAGAAATTAGGCCTCCGTATCATTTCACTCACATTGATGAACCTTTGAGCCTCACCTTCAGATAAACGATGCTGCATTTTTGAAAGAAACATATGTGTTCCTCATATCATATTTACATTTGTGGTCCACTTGGACCTCAGGTTACAGACATAAATGAATATTTTTGATCTAAACCCTTATTCATCTGATCAGCAAATACTTACGAGCTAAGTTTTGGTCACTTTATTTTCAGATGTCCTTGTTATAGTGTAACTACTCATTTAACTACTGAGTAACATTAATTAATTACCTGTACCTTTGATATGGGTTAGAATGTTTCTTATTACACAGAAACGACAACAATATATTCAAATAAAAGTATCCATCAATAGATTGACAGACAGACAGAGAGACAGATCATAACATAAACTATATTGTTTTGCAAATGGTTTGGTTATGAACAAAATTTTGTCCCAAAAGGCTAAATGCTAAATGTATTTTATGAAATAGTTTGACACAAATATGCATTTATGGATTATTTTACAAAACATCTAACCTTTTTTTAAATAGACTTAACTCTTTTAAAATCAGTTTTTCTCAGTCGCTTTACCATTTCTCAGATCACAACTGAAATTCTCAAAAGACCCGTTCAGTTTTCACATCATTGTGTCACTTGTGCACATCAAAAAAGCAGTTTCTCATACATGCAAATGATTATGTACAATTATCTGATGTTTCCTGCATTAGCAAATGGTTATGTCATGTTGATCAAAATGTATTATAATGGTCTCTGTTGCAATAGTCTCAGCCCCCACAACATTTCGGCATTAGTTCATAGCATAAGTCTTTACATGCAAAATGGTTGAACAAGTTGTCATAATATTTTGTCATAATGCATTTTTCTTTACATTTGCATTGGACTTTTTTGTAAATCTGTCCTAAACTGATCAATTGCTCCTAGGTGAGATGTATAGTTTTCCCTAAGGAGTTTGTCCTATGTTCACATTTCTAATTTATTTATTTATTTATGTCCATTCTCTTGCAATCAAACTTCCACATACACTAAAAATAATAATGTATTTATAATTAAA
Source organism: Danio choprae (assembly GCA_903798125.1). Lineage (NCBI taxonomy): Eukaryota > Metazoa > Chordata > Actinopteri > Cypriniformes > Danionidae > Danio > Danio choprae. The sequence goes on from CAIGQW010052771.1 coordinate 3,644,897, forward strand.
ACTGTAGCCGTAGTTTACATCAGAACATCCCTCCAGAGTACGCTGTTGTATTGACAATACTTATACTATATTATTATATTGACTTATACTTACACAATGACTTGTCATTCTAATGGCACTGACATGTTCATTGACATATATTTTTTTTATTTTTGAGAGATGAACTATAGGATTTTGAGCAAGAGACTGGCTTTTGCAGGTAATCCATGGTGGTTTGCTATTTGTACGCGTTGTTTTGAGAAATGCACTTTCTATTTTGCCAATTTCAATACTGATCTGAGAAATGTACCCAAGCGACTGAAAAAACTGATGCATTTGCAATGGTTTTTTTTTTTTTTTCTAAGTGCGATGCATATTTTATTAATTTCATGTATATCTTCCGGGTCAAAACAGACCTGAATACATTCTGAGGGTTAAACAATGCCAGAAGAGGTGCTTGTCATTTCCATTTGTTCCCAACAATCCATTACATGTATTGCCTACAGCATCTGAATGCATTAAACACGTCTGCATCATACAGATAAAGGAGCATCACCCGGCAGAGGAGAACCGCCTCTGTCCAGCCACGGCTTTTGTAAAGAAATAATCTGGGCTCTTGTTTATTTAATCTCATTTTGGTAACAAAAAAAGAGCAGGCCCTAAAAAGAGAATTCCATTCATCTTTTGTCTCTCTTCATTTCAAAGAATGTCACTTTCGTCTGTAATCGGCATCGAAAAGTGGGAAGATTGAGTATTTGAGCTCAGCATGTGCTTGCCAGAGCTCGGCTCATTTGTCAAAGACGGCGTGCTGAGCTCTAACACCAGCCCTGTTTTGGCTCGTATTGATCAATTCTGTCATGTGTATCTGCAGCAGGTGTTACTGAATATCTTTCCTTGTGTTCTGCATGACATTTTAGAAATGGTAAACCAACAGTAGGCCAACACATGGTGGAACAAAAGAAGAAAGGAAAGCTTTATCTAAACTTTTTCACAATAATAATGTGCACCTACAACAGGCCTAATTTCGTGATAACAAGCTGCTTGCCATCGCTTTAAAATTTTAATGGGGCAATATGTGGAATTCAGAAGCTCTTTGCACACTTAAAAGGGTAGTTCATCCAAAAATGAAAATGTAGTCATTATTTACCCACCCTCAGGTGGTCCCAAAGTTTCTTTATTCTTTTGAACACTAAAGAAGATATTTTGAAGAAAACTGAAATCCTGTAATCATTGACTTCTATAGTAGGACACAAAATAGTATGGAATTCAATGGTTACAGGTTTCCAGCTTTCTTCAAAATATCTTCTTTAGTGTTCATTCATTCATTCATTTTCTTTTCAGCTTAGTCCCTTTATTACTCAGGGGTCGCCACAGCGAAATGAACCGGCAACTTATCCAGCATATGTTTTATGCAGTGATGGGTTCCAGCTGCAACCCATCACTGGGAAACATCCATACACTCTCATTCACATACATACACCACGGACAATTTAGCTTAACCAATTCACCTATACCGCATGTCTTTGGACTTGTGGGGGAAACCGGAGCACCCGGAGGAAACCCACGTGAACATGGGGAGAACATGCAAACTCTACACAGAAATGCCAACTGACCCAGCCGAGGCTCGAACCAGCGACCTTCTTGCTGTGAGGCGACAGCACTACCCACTGCACCACCACCACCGCCTCTTTAGCGTTCAACAGCAAGAAATTCAAACAGGTTTGGAAAAAGTGGAGGATGAATTTTCATTTTTGTTTGAACTATCCATGTGACAAACAAGGCTGAATGTGATTCAGTGTCTCAGTATATACTCACTAATTCTTTATCGCCCTTCACAAACAAAAATAAGTTTGCAGCAATATACCGAATTACAGCAAGATAATTAAGCATCCAGATGCTGTTCACTCTGCTGAAAGAGACATTTATATAATTATGTAAATATATGCTTCACACTTTACTCTCACTAACAAAAGAAACACAACAGAAATGACAGTGGTGAGAAAACAGCAGTTAGCAAAACATCTGATCAATTCACTGCCATCATGTCAACAGATAAAGTAAGGAAAGTATCAAATAATAAAAATAAACATCTGCTTAATACTTTACTTAAAGGTAACCCTGACATGACATCTTTATAATCATGACAAGACAGTATGTCAATTTAAATGCAAAGATGATATTGTTTGAGATGTCTTTGTTATGATAACTTGACATAAACAAATACCGTACATTATAACCTATCAGTGTCTTTGTCATGACAACTTCATTCATTCATTAATTCATTCATTCATTTATTCATTTTCCTTCCGCTTAGTCCCTTATTTATCAGGGATCGCCACAGCGGAATGAACCGCCATGACAACTTCACATTATCAAGAAAACATAACGTGTCATAGATCTGTCATGATATAGCAGATTAATTATCAAACTTAAGAAACTAGTTAGTTTTAAGGGTTTACATTATATTCCACTGTCATGTGGTTGGTTTTAACATTGCCTGTCTTAAGGCCACTACAATTGTGTCATAAGTATTTTTGTTATTCCGTGGAACAAACTCAATTTGGCATTAGAAATTCTCATTAAAAGTGTTAATACTCTGTCAAATATTTTTGTACATATTTTATGTTTACCCAAAAAAGGTCAGATAATAAACAATTTCAAATGTTGTAAAAAAAGACAAACAGGTGTTAGAGAAATAAAATAATCATTCAATAAAATGTTACCAAAGTCAGTCTTCAGGCCTTCGTTGGCAGCCTAGGAAGCCTGGAAAGGTCCTGACAGAATTCTGAGAAAACATTGGCTGTGCATAAGGAGAAGAAAAAAAGAAAAGAAAAAAACATGTTGTTGTTTTGGGTCCAAAAATCCTTTCAGCCTGTTTTTATGAGTGTGTTTGGATTATGGTTGAAAATAAATCTGTTAAGAGGCTAAATGAATAAATAACTAAATTGTTCCACGTTCAGCTAATTTCCATCAAAATGAATTAATTATAAATATAATATTAATTATAATGATGTCATCATTTATTCACCCTTCACTTGTTCCAAACATGTTTAACTTTCTTTCTCGGGTCAAACACAAAAGAATATATTTTTAAGAAAGCTGGAAACTTGTAACCATTGGTGTTTTTCCTGCAATATGGATGTCAATGTTTACAGAGTTTCGGCTTTCTTCAAAATATCTTCTTTTGTGTTCAACAGAATAAAGATACATAAAGGTTTTAAACTGGTTGAGGGAAAGTTAATTGTGAGTAAATGTTCATTTTGGGATGAACTTTGACTTTAGTCTGGTGTTTTTAAGCGTTAAACACAAATGTGTTTATTTTTGTATTTTGATTTTCTATATGTTAAGTTTAGTGATTTTTTTTCTGAGGGTGGTAAGGTATTTTAAATTTATATAAATGATTAACCTTTTATCAAATTCTAACTTTAAAATAAGTTGCTTGAATGCTTGCATATTAGCTTGCATAACACCATTAAAGGCCGATACACATTAAGCCGACGCCAAACAACGAGCACTGGTGAAACCCAACTGTGTTGTCACCTCGCATTGGCTCACATCTGGTTTTGTCTGAACCAAAAAGCTGCCTATGAACACACCAAACAGACGGCAGCCGACTGAAACGAGAGCGTGTTCTGCACCTGTGTTCAAGAACGTGTCTTTCTGCACCTGCAGAGGGCAGTATCTGTTTTCTTGTTCACAATGGGCAACTGGAACTTTCAACGCGTGCGTGTAAAGTGTAAACAAAGCAGCGTTTAGTACCATTATCACAGTAATTATCACTCACCATGGAGAGATTCACTTCGGCAAATGTCTGATAATCTAATAATCCCTCTTGTATTCCTTTTTTACTTAAATTGTTGTTTACATGCTACATCACTTCACTACGTCACACTCATGCTCTGATTCGTTGCTGAATAACCAGTCTGAGTGCTCTCTTCAATGTTGATTCGACATGCTGAATCAGACCAATGATTGCAACGGCCGATCATCGGCTTAGTGTGTCTCGTATGATGACCCAGTAGTGCACAACAAAACGACATTTCAAAAAGCCAATATTACTCTTACAACGCAATGACATTATGGTCACATCGCAAAATCATTTCAAAAAGCAAACGATAATCTCACAACACAATAACATTAAGATCACAATGCAACTACATTTCAAAAAGCAAACATTAGTCTTACAACACAACGACATTAAGATCACAATGCAACAACATTAAAATGACAACACAATGACATTTCAAAAAGCTAACATTAAGCTCACAACACAGGGGAAATGCTCCCGACTGACCACTAGGTTGTAGTTAGTCCACAAATGGGCAATTGTGCACATTTAACTTCGCTTTTAAACATTTTTGTGAGTTCTATTGTTTTTTTTACAATTTGATTTCACAAGATATTTAAGTGGCAACACAGATGTACTTTATCCTTATTATTACATGACTACGTGCACACAAAATGGAAATATTGTCTGACATATTTGATTCCAATTTGTCAGTCGTGACATTCCAATGTATTTTATTCAGAGATAACAACTGCTGAATAATGCAGGCTCACCCGGGTACTTTGAATAATTTTAAACGTCAGTGAATATGTTCACATCCATATATATGCTTGTCTGTCTCCACCAATCAGAATCAAGTATTCCAGACATCCATGAAATAATGCTAGTAAATGTATTTAATGTACTAACATGAACATGAATCATAGTTTATTTACTGATATATTTTTTTAAATCCAAAGTTTGCGTGTTAACAATAGTTGTTGCAAGAGTTAACAAGAACTAACCTTGAATGACTTTATTTTCATTGACTAGTGTTAAAATAGATTAATATACATTGTAATAAATGTATTGTTCATTGCTTTTCACACTTAGCTGATGATTGATAACAAGATGTGTTTGGCATGCTGTCTCGGGAGAGAGCCCTGAGCTCCCCCCTGTTTTGTAGGGTGAGAGGGGAGTTTGAGCTCCCCTGGGTTAGTTCTGGGCCTATTATAGATTATTGGAATTTGCTATGGCGTGATAGACCACTGACTGAAAGGCATATAGAACTATATGCTCATTTACTGTGCCAATTTGGTTTAATCAATTCATTTATACTTCATGTCTTTGGACTGTGTGAGGAAATCGGGGAATCCAGGGGAAACCCACGCGGGCATGGGGAGAACATGTAAACTCTGCACAGAAACGCCAACTGGCCCAGCCAGGACTCGAACCAGTGACCTTCTTGCTGTGAGGCAACAGTGCTAACCACTGAGCTACCGTGCCGTCCTATCCTGGATACACAGCAAAAACTGGGGAGTTGAAATTTCGATGTTAAATCTTTCTGAGTTAATTTCAACTCTCAAAATGTAATTTTAACACATATAATGTAGAATCGTGTCAAGTGTTGGAGTCATTTAAAAGAGTTGATTATCAGAGTTGCTTTAACTCCTACGAGGAGTTATGATGATACTCCGCCCAAGCACTCAGCCTCCACATATTTCAAGTTAGTCTGTCTCTGAGGGAAATCGTTAACAGCATGGAGTATTTTTTGGCGGTAAGTACATTTTAAGCTATTATATTTATTCAATTATAATATATGTATAACAGTTGTTTTAACACTTTTTGGGAGTGAAAAAAACAACTCTACCTTTAGTGTTATATTTTTATGTATTTGTATAATGTTAATTTAACTCCAGAAAGTGTGGAGCTATATAAACTCATAAAAAGTGTTGAAATCAACTCTGTGAGAGTTAATTCAACACTCGTCTTTTTGCTGTAAAAAGGGGGAGGAGTAGGGGTGGATGGGGGATTCTTCAAGACCAGCCATGGTCAATCAAGCAAGTAATCCTCTCGAAATTAGTTTATAAATAAACTTCCCTTAACTAATGGAACCTTATTGTAAAGTGTTAGTAATAATGTGTTTAAAAAGTAGGAATGTTTTTCAATACTGCAAGTCTGCTTAACCTGATAAAATATATAGTTTGAATTGAATAAAAATGGGTTTAGATAAAATCATCAAAAAAAATTCATTAAAGTGTAAACATATTAATTCAACTTGAAAATCTGATTCCTGATACAGGGGTTATTCCCATTTGTGTCATTTCCTCTTGTTGACATCCTTGTCATTTATGTCATTGTTGTCTTCTTTATTATTGATAGCCCTCATTATCCAGCATTGCTATGCCACCTTGCTGAAATATAAATAATTATGAAAAGTGCCTCTCCCTGTTTGAAGCAGCGAACACCTGATTGGGCTTCAAGTATCCAACAGTTCTCAAGTCTAATCCACCCCAGTAAACAAAGAGCAGATGATTGGTAATGTTCAGGAGGCGGTAGGTGCTCTCATGTGATTGCATTCACCCCAGTGGCCATTAGAGGTTTATCGGCTTTCAGCCAGGCTAAGCTTTGAGGTGATGCTGGATAAATGCAGCACGTCGCCATTTGGAAAAGCTTGAATAGGAGGACTTCTGTTCTGTCTTAGGTGACAAACTAGGCCTGGAAAAGGTGAAATATGTCTCAGGAAAAGCAATGTTAGATGACAGTGTTTACCATAGAGGCGTGAAGATGTACTCATTCCCAATATTGGCCTTCAAGCACACTAAAAACAAACCTCTGTTCCCCTGAGCCAGGTGGTCCAGCTGTAATGCTCCTTAACAATATGACCAGAGACATAGATCATTTGCTCAGATGGATTTATGCACGCATGGGTTTGCTCAGGCTCCTGAGCATCAACAACGTCTGATAACATCAGTGTACTGGAGTGACACATTTACAACGCTTTATATCAGCAGGGTTACGGAGCAGAGGACAGGCTAGGAATTAACAGGGAAACCGCTGAAAGATAAGGAGGATAATGATGGTAATGATTTTCTATGCAGACACAGAGGTCACACATACAGTGTGATCGTGTAGTTACAGACTAAGCCAGTTTAACTGATTAGAAATTACAAGGGTGAAATTATTATCATACATTAACAAAAAACAAAAAGCGACCATCACCAATATTGGATACTTTAATGAAGTTTAAAGTTTTATGCTTTTAAAAAAAGACAGCAGAACCTATTATAAACCGTAATTTTGCCTACACTGCCAGCATAGTAAAAGAAGTAGAAGTAAACTACTGTTGATTGCGAGACTAACTTGCCTCCCCCTCTACAGAACAAATCAAAGAAGCCCTGAAAATCGGTAAATGAGCACATTTAATGGCATTAGATTATAAGCCAGTTGCATTAGATAGATTAAACTCTTGTCAAACACTATATTAAATTGTCACTATCAACAAATCATTAACTATGACTTTGTTTAATAAACTTTGACGTAAGTTCCTGCATATTAATAGTTATTAAGTTAGTAGTTAAGTTTAAGTTTTGTGAAAGATTAGGGATGTAGAATAGGATCATATGTGTTGACATGTCGATGTGTTAATAGGAGGCATGCTACACTGTAAAAAATGCTGGGTTCCACACAATTTCTGCATGTTGTCCCAAAACAAATTAATTAGGTTAACTTAATTGTTTTTTACAAATTTAAATGGATTGAACAAAAAACAATTAACTTGTCCCCAAAATAACTCAAGCATTGTGTTGATTAAGCTTATAAATAACTCGTTTGAACGAGCAGCAAAAATCATGGTTTGAGCATGTGAGAATTGTTACCTATACTAAAGTCATAGCTTTAGTTTGCAAAAGATGTTTTAGTAGCATTTGCACAGTGAACTTATTGAAAAGCAATTGATTGAATTAGTTTTAAGCTTTGGAAAGCTTAATTTCTTCCATCACCATTAAATACAACGTCATCTTGCTTTGAGCTGAATGGGTCACATTGTCAGGTGTCTGTTTTGTGTCATTTCCGTGTGCCTTGTGTTTTCCCATGCCCAGGTGTTCCATGTGCTTTTGTTATGTCATGTGATTCCTTTGTTCTGTTTTCCCATCGTTTGTTAGTGTTCATGAGTTTCACCTGTGTCTCACCCCTGTGTGTAATTAGTTCAATGATGTCTTGTATATTTATACTCCTGTGTTTGGTTCAGTCCTTTGTCCGGTATTATACGTCATCCTGATCGTCATTCCATGGTGTCTTCACCCCATGATTCCTGTGTGTCGATGTTTCCAGTGAGTGTTATGTTAACAAAATCCATGTCTTTTTGATAATTCTCGTGTTTTTATGGAGAGCGTAGCGTGACACACATGAATCCATTACATGACTACAATTTTAAAAACAGGGAATTGCTTGCTGTCTGGATTTGAACATTTTTTTAAACATTTGGGATAATGTAAGTATATAAGTATATAAGCAAAATATATCACACTGTTCTAGTGTTTTTTAAATATTTTAATTAATCTTACATATTGTGCGTTTTTGGCATATTAGTGTGGGCAATTCTTTAAAACCTTCCAGAGCCCCTCAGAGTGAGATTTGAGGCCTTTGTGTTGCACAATTATCTCTCATGAGCTGGTCTTGCTCTGCTCTAATGCTTCTCAGCCGTGCTCTGATTCACCCTACAGATACATTTACCTGCAGTATATAAAGAAAAAAAAACAAATGACTTTATTCCTGACAAATGATAAAAGATGAGTTTTGTTTTCTAAAATCAATTGGAGGTAAATGGAGGTAGCACTCTTTTTGTTTTATAATGTGTACCGTTACTATTTCAATGTTAGAAATTCTACTAAAGGACATGTGATTTTTCAATAAATCAGACTGCATCACAAGAAAATTCATAACTATTTGCAAATATGCAACTGCTGGTTGAAAGTCCAGAAAATATTATCAGGAAAAAATATTCTCAGCTTGATTTAAAATGTCCATTGTCTGATTTATCAGTAATGTTTTAATTATTAACTAATTAGTGTTGGGATCAGGTTCTCTTGTTTTATTACATAGAAATACATAAAATATCCTTATTAAATGTGCTATAATGTACAGTGCTGGGCATAAATGAGTACACCCCTCACAGATCTCTCTTTTAAATTAATATTTTAAATATTATGCTTTATAATATTTGAGCATATATTTTAGATTACTCAGTGCCAAAGCCAAAACTGGAAGTAATCTAACAAAAAATAAGATCAGAGTTCAAAACGGACACAAGGAACAGGAACAGGACCTGGAGATGACAGAGAGGGGTGAAAAGGCAGCAAAAGGAGCTTGGGAAGAGGAATGAAATGGGTGGCTTTGGAGAAGCAGTCCACCACCGTGAGAATGACGATGGTAGGCCACCGGTAGGCCGATGACAAAGTCAAGGGCTAAGTGTGACCAGGGGCGGGAAGGGATGGGTAAGGGGCGAAGCAGACCAACGGGAGGTGAATTGGTACTCTTGTTTTGGGCACAAATAGAGCAAGCAAACACAAACTGCCTGACATCCTTGGCCATGGATGGCCACCAAAATTGTTGACGGATGGTAGCCAGAGATCTCTGAACTCCTGGGTGACAGACTAGCCTGGATGAATGACCCCACTGGATAACTTTGGAGCGCAGTGACTGAGGGACAAATAGCTTGCCCACTGGAATCCCTCTAGGTACCTGACACTCTACCACGGCCCCCAGAACCTCTCTCTCGATATCCCAAGGGAGGGAAGCCACCACCACGCCGCCCCTGGGCAGGATGGTGGGAGTTAAAACTTTCCTCTCTGGGGTACCAAACATGCGAGAAAGAGAATCGGGCTGGGTGTTTTTTTGAACCTGGCTTGTACAAGAGTGTAAAGTTGAAGCGACTGAAATAGAGGGACCAGCGGGCCTGTCTAGAACTTAGCCTCTTGGCCGAGCCAATATATTCCAAATTCTTGTGGTATGTCCAGACCACAAAAGGTTGAACTGCACCCTCTAACCAGTGACGCCACTCACCCAGAGCCAGTCTGACTGCCAACAACTCCCAATTACCAATGTCATAATTCCGTTCTGTGGGGCCCAGGTGGTGGAAGAAGGCACATGGATGCACTTTCCCATCCTGTTGAGACTGTTGTGACAGAACTGCGCCTACTCCGACATCGGAAGCGTCCACCTCAACTATAAACTGTCATTTAGGATCTGGAATAGACAAGACAGGAGCAGACACAAACTGGAATTTAAATGATCAAAGGCCTCCTGTGCCTTATTACCCCAGATGAACGGTACCTTGGGAGAGGTGAGCGCTGTGAAGGGTGCAGCAATCTGGCGGAAGTTCCGGATGAATTGCAGATAAAAGTTGGCAAATCCCAGGAACCGCTGCAGTGCCTTACGAGAGTCAGGGGTTGGCCACTCAGCAAAAGCCCTTACATTAGAGGGGTCAGCTTTAATCTCACCCACCAAAATCACAAACCCCAAGAAAGAAACTGACTTGGCATGGAAGACATACTTCTCCGCCTTAAACAATTGATTCTCTAGTAGTCATTGCAGCAACTGGCGAACATGCTGAGTGTGTACCTGCAGGGAGAAAGAAAATATCATCAAGGTACACAAAGACAAATTGATTCACCATGTCTCTCAGCACATCATTAACCAGAGCCTGGAAGACGTTAACCAAGTTGGTCAGACCGAACGGAAGAACCCAGTATTTAAAGTGTCCCATTGGGGTGTTGAAGGTTGTCTTCCACTCATTCCCCACCTGAGTACGGATAAGGTGATAGGCATTGCGAAGGTCAAGCTTAGTGAAGACCAATGCAGGTAGAAGGGTACGAGAGGAGGGGGACTGAAGAAGGTGAATAGCGCTTACCAGGATCCCTCGTTTCACAGGTGGGCTTTGGCTTTTGCTGGGCAGACTGCGGCAAAGTGTCCAGGTTTACCACAATACAGGCATAAACCCCAGGCCAGACGCTGTTGTTTCTCCTGTTAACTGCAGACGACCCACTTGCATGGGTTCAGGGTCAGGAGCAGCAGCAAATGTGGAAGGTGAAAAGGTGCCCTCCTAAATTAAATGTATTATCTTTCTATTCCTAAAGATGTTAGGTGACCAAACTCTAATTTTAATGGATATAACCGTTTAATAAAATCTTTGTTTAAATGCATCAAAATATATATTCAATGAGATTAATGTTTTATTCAATGAATGTTTTATTTCTGTAACAATGTTTTCTGTTTACAATTTCTGTTAGGCGTTGCATACGCTGTATAAAATTAAAGATTAGTGAGAATCAGTGAAATAAAAGTATATCACTATATGTGATATGCAAAAGTGATTTATTTTAACGTCTTTGTTTAGTGCACACATTATAATAAAACACATTAGTGATAAATTGATAATTCAGTGGATTTTTTGCTTTTTGACATTAAATCAAAAGTGCATTAGAGAGATTGCGTAAAGAAACAATGGATGGGCCCACTGATCCATTCTTGCAGCATTTTATTCTGCAAGCTCAGCTGAACTGTTGCAGATCTCCTAATGCAATGCTAATTGCTACCAGACGGAATGTTACACAACAGTCCTAGGTGGCAATCGAAGCCCATAAATTAACATATCACAAAGTCTCAAGAAAATTGTGAAAGAGGAAATTGCTCATTTTTATTCCACTCAGCATTGATCCTAATAACTAAGGTCCAAAATGAACACTTGCAAGAGATGTTCATGTACTGCATCTAAATGAACTACTGGGAGCCATACATGTCATAGAATGGATGGATTTAATTAAACATGAAATGCTTAATAACATGGTAACATTCAAAACTTTGGTAACACTCTAATTCAAGGTGTCCAGAATATAATGTAGTTTGTTCCCTTGTACTTTAAACAATTGAAGAACACTCACTCAGAACACTGTCACTTTGTCAAAAAAAAAAAAAATAAAAAATTGCAGAAAAGTGTAGGCCTATTGATTTTTACATAAATACGTCTGATAAACTGACTGACAATAGATTATTTCTTCCATATTTTGACATTTTATTTTCACAAAAGTGTTCTATGAAACAATCAAGTGATTTTCGAAACAAAAAGCATAATCCTCGAGACCCTTTATTTTGTGGGAAACACATTTGAGAACAGCAATTATTGTAGCAGATTAAAGATTACAACAAAAATTCTACAGGTTACCGTTTTCGAAAATTTGGATCCCAAATCTATTTTATACCCCATTCCCTACAACTATGCCTTCCCGTTGACTCTTGAAGGAGAGTGTGAAGAGGTAGGAATAAAAATATTCCCCTAAGATATGGGACGCCACTACTACACATGTCATAATATATCACCTCTAGCCCATACGCCACATGAAATGTTATCTGTAGTAGTCATTCCAGAAGGCGCAAGCAAGTTTAACAGATTTTGTGTTTGCAAATTTGCTTTGTGCTGAATTTTGACAAACGCTGTTTGTTTGCAGCTCACAAAATCTATGAGCTTTCAGTGAGTGACCGGGAGAGCTTAACACAATTAAAAAAAAAAACATTTAAAACACATGGAATTACAAAATAACACCAAGAAATTAAGAAAAGGTCCTCATCCATTTGACAGCATACATATATTACAAATCCTCACAATTCAAACACAAAGAAAATGTGCTGCAAATTCTCACAACGCAAACAAATTAAGAAATCACTCTGCAAATTGGACTGGTAATTCCAGCTGCAGTGTTGAACAGACTGAGACCTTGTCCTCTTGTGCATTTGTTTTATGTGGCCTCTTGTGCCTCTGTTTAAACTGCCTATTGTCACGGTCACACAAGGAAGAGAGGACAGGCTGTTAGAGTTCATGACGTTTATTTACACAGTGGATCACACAGGGAATCAACGCACTTAGTGCAGAAGGTGAAGACAACACACAGTACGTGGATATGATAAAAGTCACTTCCCTTGATAAGGCGAACCGACTGATGACAGTAGTCGGGCTCGAGGATTCCTTGAAGGATGAACGAAGGTATACGATGAGGAGAATGAACGAAGAGTAAAGGTGACCATCTAACGTTGATTCCAGCCAGTGAGTGAGTGAGTGAGGTGAGCTTATGTAGTGAGTGGGTGATGGCTGGAACAGGTGAGTGTGATTACGTGCGCAGGTGTACGTGCTCAGTAATCAGGTGATAGTGTGCGATGTGTAGTGGATGGTGACTGTGAATGGTGACTGAGGCTGATGGAACGTGCAGAGGGTGTGACACCTATGCCCCTGCCCCTGTTTAAAAACAGCCCGTTTAACTTTAAATAGAGCTAAGCAGTGACCTTAAAATTTAATTTTGAAATCTAATAATGATCTCCACTATATTGAAAATACATTTGTTTTTGTAGTTAAATAAATAATAAATAAATAAATATATATAAAAAAAAAAATACATCAACCTATCCAGTGTCAGGCAGTCGCTGGATCCATCAGACACCTGAACCCACTTTGAACCTCTCACTCACCTGATTATTGGTTAGCACCACCTGCACACAGACACCCACACACTATATAATGCACCTCTGCTCACTCTACCTCTGTCAGTCCTGATCGTCACATCCATGAGTATCACCCGATCCATACCCCGCATTTCTCTTCCTCCAGCGTCTCCTCGATCCATGTGTTCCAGTGCATTCAGTGTTCTTCGCCTCCTATGGATAAGTTAAGTGTGTTGTGTGTCTGCAACTCACTCCATGCTACCAACGAACTTCCTTGTTTACAACGAACCCTCTCTGAACTCAATCCTAACTTCATTTAATGACTTTGTGAATAAATACCTGTTTACATATACCCCTCCTGTGTCCAGTCCTCAGTGTGTCGTGACATCCAGCACAGGAAAACACAGGAAAAAACAAAATTAAGTCTGCCATAAAAAATGCCACAAATTACCCTTATTTAACAACTGAAATCAGCATAAATGTGAAATATTAGTCCTGCTCATTTGCAAAATCAAGGTAATGATCATGCATGATAAAAAAAAAAAACGCCCACAGTGAAAGAGATTCAGTGATGATATTAGAGTGATGTGATTGCCCTGTTATGACCCCTTCCCCCCAAAAAAATGGTGTAATAATAAAGAAAAACAAGATTAGCTGCACACATCAGTGCTATTTATTCCACGTTGTCATGTGGTGACACAATGTGCCACTAGTCAACAGCTCGGTTGTGTCAGCTAAATGATTGGCATTTGCTTAATGAATTCTAGCTGGAACTTTTTTTTTTTTTTTTTTTTTCACCATTCATCTGAGATAATTGCCCCCGCTGTGCTGGAATATATTTGAAATCTGTGCTGATAGAGTTGAATAGCCGGGAGTTATTTGCATGAAAATTAAAATTATGAAAACATTTTTGAAAGTTTTCTTATCTTGCTTGTTCTGTCACAGTCACACATTCCCTAATTTCAATACTGTCTCAACCTTATAACGACACTCTGAATAGTTACAGAGATTCACAATGAGCCACAATTCCCCTGCTACAGAGTGAGTCAGTGGTCTCTAATTCAGAAGATCACAGCTCTGACTCCACTGGGATATTATTCATACGTAGATGAGCAGTGATCATCATTGCGAAGTTTGGCTTAAAGGACGTGTCCAGTATAGTGTTCTATGTATAGTATAGTATATGCTCCTACGAGAAATATACCAGAAGAAAAATATTACAAAAAATATATATGCCTTACGCAGTCCAGTAAAAGTATCATGGGATAAAGGCACCAGCATCTATTCAGGTTCTTTGGAGGTCTTGTGAAATGGTCATAATGGGGGCAGCAATTGAGTTCACATTGATTGATTGATTGATTGATTGATTGATTGATTGATTGATTGATTGATTGATTGATTGCCTGCATAAACTTTACATCTGTGTATCGACAGTATGGGGGTAGCTGATCAAATTGCGCCAAAAAGTGCAAATCATCTATATCGAGTATTTAACATCTTTAGAGTGCATTAGTGCCTACCCACCTTTTCAGCGCCCACTGATTCCATGGAAACACCAGTGCCACCAGATCCATCTCCAGAGAAATGCTGTAATTTTATTGTGTGATGCATGTGATGATGTAATAAACATCATTAAACATCAACATTTTTGGGGGAGTTCCTGAACACCTTTGAGCATTTGATCCACATCACAGTGGATGTGTTCTGTAACTCCGCCTTCCTTGGTATGCGATGTGCTCCCCTATTTGTTTCTCATTCAGGGGGTCAGACAGTAGAACCACATCCAAAATAACAAAACTGGCCACATAAATACACTGAAGAGTGGATTAGAAGACTTAAGGGGGGTCACATTAGGCATGAAGCCTACCTTTTGTTTGAGTTTGCTCACACCAGCAGTGCCATATAGTCTGTCCGCGGCAAATAGAAAACATTTTTTTTGAAATGTACTTAAAAAAGTACACTTTTTTTTAAAGTAAAGTCAACTTGTAGCTTTTAAGGCAACCAGTTTACTCACTTTTTTAAAGTAAATTAACTAATCACTTTTTTAAAGTGCAAGGATCCCTGAATAAGTAACCTGTTAATGATCTTTTGTAAGTTTGCCTGCCTGTCTGTCCATCTTCTTCCTGAGAGTAAATTTTTACACATTTTATATATATATATATATATATATATATATATATATATATATGTTGGGGTGAACTATCCCTTTAATATTATGATGTCTGGATAACCTGATGGTGACTAAATTAATGGCAAATGATAATTTTTTTTTGTGAAGTGTCTGTGAGTCTTTGAATGTTTTTTAAATGCAAACTGTTTTTTTAAATGCAAAAGTGACTTGCACCTAGACCTACAAGTGTAACAATGTGAAATGCAAATAGTGAAAAAATTTAATAAAACACAAAATAAAGCTTTAAACATCAAGCAGAGCTCTGTTGTGGACTTTAAACAAATGCAAATGGGAGACTAAGCCTTTTATTTCAGATGTTCACAACATAACACAGAAATGCCGCCACAGGCAAGGACACTGAAGGTCGGGTTACGTGAGCAAACAAACACTTGAATATAAACAAACTGTTTGTTTTTTAATAGTTTGTTAATGTGCTATAATAGTTCTAGTTTCCTCAAGGACATCACAGGTATAACTGGCTGAGTTCATCTTGTGGTCTGGTCATAATGGTTCTTACATTTGTACACGCTTGGGGCAAAGTTGTCGCTTCTATTTACATTCAGGAAATGAATTGTGTGTTTTGTGTGTGTGT
Source organism: Danio choprae (assembly GCA_903798125.1). Lineage (NCBI taxonomy): Eukaryota > Metazoa > Chordata > Actinopteri > Cypriniformes > Danionidae > Danio > Danio choprae. The sequence continues at coordinate 3,660,893 of CAIGQW010052771.1, forward strand.
GTGTGTGTATGTGTGTGTGTGTGTGTGTCCTGTGCCCTCTATGTGGGAGACAGACGAGAGCTCATGGTAACAGCCCAGAATAGAAAGTGCAGCGTCATTGTGCTGAGCTGTGTGGGCTGGAGCTCTGAGCGTGCAGGTTTGGGGTGACATTGGCCTGAGCTAAAGCAGACACTGCAGTGGGATTGTATTTCAAAGAAAGGGCAATAAGTGAAGGGTGTGTGAAGAGGGGAAGGGAAGGGAAGGGACAGGTGGGGTGGGGGGGAAGTGGAGGTGTCCTGAGAAACTCCTGACAGCGCAGAAAACAAAAAGGTCAATAATATCTACAGAAAGGTGTATGTTAGTGTCCGCATTCATCTCAGTGACAGATGCTTGGATGATGTGAACTTTAGAAATACATTATTTAAATTAGTAATTTCTGCTCATCTTCTATGTAAACAAACATATTTCAATTAAGGTCACAGTATAACAGCCTTTAAAACATTCCGCCCTTCCTGTTTAGCACATTGTCACACATTGTTCCAAATCTAGATCTCTAAGATATACAAATGTAAAAAAAAAAATATGTAAAAATGTTAGAAAATGATTTATTATATGTTATTGTTAAGTTTATGGTCATTAAGATTTTCTTGCAATCAAAAGTGACAATAAAAAGCTCTTAATGTTAAAAAATTGTTAGCCCCCCTGTATATTTTTCCCCATTTTCTGCTTAAAGGAAAGAAGATTTTTTAAACACATTTCTAAACATAATAGTTTTAATAACTAATTTCTAATAACTGATTCCTTTTAGCAGCGCGGTGGCGCAGTGGGTAGTGCTGTCGCTTCACTGCAAGAAGGTCGCTGGTTCAAGCCTCGGCTGGATCAGTTGGCATTTCTGTGTGGAGTTTGCATAATCTCTCCGTGTTGGCGTAGGTTTCCTCCGGGTGCTCCGGTTTCCCCCACAACTCCGTAGTATATGAGTGTAAATGAGTGTGTGTGGGTGTTTCCCAGTGATGGGTTGCAGCTGGAAGGGCATCAGCTGCGTAAAACATATGCTGGATAATTCATTCCGCTGTGGCGACCCATGATCAATAAAGAGACTAAGCCAAAAAGAAAATGAATGAATGATTTCTTATATCTTTGCCATGATGACAGTACATATTATTTTACTAGATATTTTTGAAGATGCTAGTAGGTTGGGAAAGCGTGCCAGTCCCCGAAGTGGAAGGACACTGCGGAGGCCACCTGCTACCCAAGAGGGGAGACTTCATGGCAATAAGAACATATGATAAGCTGGTTAGCGTGTAGGGAAGACAAGGGTCCGAATTAACCATCTCGCGCCACATGCCTCTGAGGAACCGGCTGATGAGGTTATGCTTTCCCAGCGCGCTACTATCCGCCGCCCCAGAGAGAGCGGGGATGACAGCACATCAAACCTTCAATGTGGAGGGTGACAGCCTGCGCTCCAGCTATGTTGAAAGAAGAAAACACAACACTAATCTGGCATGTCCGGGGTTCTTCTGAGAGAGAAGAGCTCCACACAACGAATAGACTCCACTACAGGACATAGGCTTGCCTATACAGGGTGCTCTAGCCTGAGTGACGGTGTTAGCCATCTACTCATAGGTCACTTAAGTCCACCGCGCTGTGTCTAGAAACCCTCCATGGGAGTTCCAGAACACTGCACGTGTGCCAGAGGTTGCCTGTCCCAGAAAAAGGAGTGCTTCTTCCGGGGAATTTGTCATCACGAGGAGTGTGAGTCCGGAAACTCAGGTCTGGTTGGGTCAAGAAGGTGCAACGAGCAAGACCCGCTCACTGGGAAAAACGCATATTGCGCAAACCTGGGGCCAGCTGAGAGCCAGCGTGTTCGTGCAGAGCAGGGAAAGCAGCTAGCAAAGGGCCGCTCGGGAGAATCAGCAGGATGACCTGGGCTTCTCTAAAGCGTGCCCATAACAGCTGGACCGAGCCAGGGTGGAGTCTCCATTCTCCCGGAACATGACTGTCATGAGAGCGTGTAAGCTGGCACAGTAGAGGTCGTACAGGATATGAAAGGCGTGCAGCTATTTAGCCGCATGACTCTGGAGGAGCAGATGACGAGCAAGCTGAGACATGCGGCAGTAGCGCACATCACCCAAACGGTTGTTGTTAGGGTGGCTATCGCAGCCATGCTGGCCACCCTAACCAACACCCTAGGATCCAGCGGAGAGCGAGAAACACTGCCAACAGCTCCAGGCAATTGAATGCCAACGCAACCTAAGTCCGGTTTATGAACCTGCAGCTGCATGCTTGATACACACAGCCTGCCAGCCCGTACTGGAAGCATCCCTCAGAGTGACAGCATAGCTGAGGTCTATAGCTGCAACCAATCCCACGCTGTGGGATGCGTTTCTGCAAAATGCACAGATAGGATTGGTATAACCCACCGTTCTCTGGGCACGATGAAGTGAAGGATAAACCCACTCTTCATCTTGGCTGGAGGGATCGACTCGATTGTATCCTTCGCTAGGAAGATAACAATCTTCTCATGCAAGACAGGGGTGGCATATCGATGACCGCTTAAATACACACCCGTGAACTCGGGAGGTCGTAATCGAATTGAAACGCATAGCCAAGTCTGAATGTCTGCGTGAGCTACTACGACGGGCTAAGCAGCACCACCGGAACAATTGCTGACGTACCCACAGAGGGGCAGCTTCGGGATGGGGAGTGCTCACCCCGGGAAGTGGAGCGCCTCGAGGAAGATCTGAAAATAAGAGATTGACTCTTACCTTCTTCCCAGGATCCCACGGAGAAGCTGGAGGTGCGAGAAAGGAGCTCATCCTCTGGCGCCCTCAAGCCTGTGGCAAAGTGCACCAAAGTTGAGTGCTGGAAGGCAGCGCATCCCATGCTGGCAGGAATTGGACTTCCACACCCAGAGGGAGGAAAAGTCCCAGACCGTGTTGCCGAGTAGGCCTACCTGGAATATGGACTGGAAGAAAGCTTACTTTGTCGGCACGGCTCATATCTGCCAGGGTAAGCCAAGGGTGTCATTTCCGGACCACTGTGTGGCCATCGTCCTCCCCAGGGCATGGGCGACTGACTTGAAATTCATGAGAGCATAGTCGACCACCGTGCGGTGCTTACGCATAAGCCTGGGGAAGAACCACCCCTGTGCAGCACAGCGAGGTGGCCGTGGTGCAGGGCAGAAGCGGCATGGCCCGCAGCAGTGTGGGTTCTGGCCATGAGAGACACAGATAATCTTGGATGGGGGTCTCAGCTTACCCCTCCAGGTGGCGGCGCCCACCACCTGAGGAATAGCTTTGTACCCACTGGCCGCCTCACCATCAGGGGAGGTGAAGGCGGAAGCACACAAGGACCGGGCAGAGAAAAATTCTCTCTATGCCAGCGTGTGCTCACTGTGCGCCCCTGGGAAGAAAGGAATGGGAGCTGGGAGATTCATCAGCCCACACATCACACCCTCTAGTCAGTCCAGTGGTGAAGCCATCTCCAGCCACACTGTCGAAGCAGCCCAGGAAGCGCAGCCATAATGTCTGATTCGAGAACCGTGACCATGCTTTGCACCCCGTGGACCCCCCACTCCTCCACCGGGGTCTGTCATTTGAGCATGACAGCTCGCCCTCCGATGTCGCAATGGATGTCTGATCTCTGGGGGATGAACCGCACAATCACTCGAAGCTTGGATGGGGTGCGCTGTGGAGGAGTGGGGGGTCCGCGGGCCTAGAGGCGACGGATAAAGCCCCACTGTGATCCTCAGATCTGCCTGTGTGCTAACCGCTTTCATGGGGAGCAACGGAGGTGTCTTGGAAGCCGCGATCTCACAGTAAGAGCATGAGCTGTCCGCGAGCACGCATCGACATGCTGGACCCCCAGACCTGTGATGCGATACCCATCATCTGGAGATAGGAACCACCGCATCCAGAAACGCACAGTCAGAACAGTGTCTTGAAAAAGACGTGCTGATTGACTGTGTTGCTCTCTTAGGGAATCTGCTCTTTTAATGGAAACTGCTCTTTTGTACACACCAGTGAAACGCCGAGGAGACGGGAAAGCCCAGATCGACCGCCACTGTCACGTCATTTCCCGCACTGGTGAGTAAACTGGTTTCAGTCTTGAAATCAGATTGGCAGATAGAGTGTATTCAGTCTCGTGAGAGCCTCTGAAGCTAAATTCTAGACGCTCGCTCCTCAGTAGGCACTGATATAGGCGCTAATGACTAATCAGTATCAGCTGTGGAGCTGAGCTCTGCCAATTCATTTGGCATTCATTGGCCCGTTTTCTTATTCTTCAGAGTGATTGGTCATCTGGCGTACTCACATATGTCAGACACACGTTGGAGTTCCCATGATGGGGAACCATTGATGTCAATGAAGACCCATAAACTTCAACATCCATTGGACAAAATTTCCTTCATGGTGGAGGAAAAGTTAATTAGATTGTTTAAATGTGATTGTTTAAAATTTATTCTAATAATTGTTCTGTGAAATGGGAACCAAGAATGGTAAACCAAGAATGCTTCTTCTATAGCATTGCTGTTAAAAAAATGTTTGAAACCATAATCTTTAAAAGGGATTAGTAAACAAGTGAGCAGTTGCAGCAGCTTTTGTAAAATATATATTTTTAAACACCATCTACCATTATGTCCACCACAGAATACTATTAAATAATTATTCATTCATTCATTCTCTTTTCTGGCCTCACAGTGGCGCAGTGGGTAGAACGATTGCCTCACAGCAAGAAGGTCGCTGGTTCGAGCGTCGGCTGGGTCAATTGGCATTTCTGTGTGGAGTTTGCATGTTCTCCCTGTGTTGGCGTGGGTTTCCTCCGGGTGCTCCGGTTTCCCCCACAAGTCCAAAGACATGCGGTATAGGTCAATTGGGTAAGCTAAATTGTCCCTAGTGTATGTATGTGAATGAGTGTGTGTGGATGTTTCCCAGTGATGGGTTGCAGCTAGAAGGGCATCCGCTGCGTAAAACATATGCTGGATAAGTTGGCGGTTCATTCCGCTGTGGCAACCCCAGATTAATAAAGGGACTAAGCCGAAATGAAAATGAATGAATGAATCATTCTCTTTTCGGCTTATTAACTAATTATTTAATAATAATTAAAATGCTATTAGGAATTAAATGTGTACTGTAATATATGAATTAACACCGTGTCTGACATTTTGAATTAAGAAACATTTGTTTTAAAAGTTTATTCATCACAGTGTACTGCTCTTCATTTAAGGCCAAAAAAACTAGAAACTTTCTGTTTTATTCGCAAAATGCTGCATCACAATACACAGCTACTTTGAAATCTCTGCCAGAAGATAAAGACACGTTTTGCAGCCAGATGGTGTAATTACAGCATCTGCCAACCAAACCCTGACCCTGTAGCAGACACTCGCTGAAGATGCCAGTCTGAACGACAGACACCAGGCTTCTTCCAGCACTTTGAACTCAGACTTCAGACAGTGAAAACTCACTGCACCACCACTGTCTCTGCTCTGAAGGTTTTCAATTAGTATAAATAATGAATCTAAATGAACAGAGTCTGACATCTCTGGTTGAACCTAATCAGCGTAATATGTTTTTACTGTTGCCCTTGAGCCAACTTGTATCAAATTATTGCTAAAAGGAACATCGATTAGCCGGAACAGTGGTGAAATATAACGCTGTGGTCACTCAGTGGAGGGTGTAATTTACCGGACCGCAAAACTGGTATTAATATTTCAATAGATGAGGAATGACCTGTTTCCTCTGAAGGCCAAATGACTAACACTTAAGCTTTAGGCAGAATGTACACAAACACCTCAATCATGAATAAAGAAGCATAACACAAGATCTCTTACAGTATCTTCATATGCCTCCAGTATTTCATCCTTGATGTGTCTCTGAATTAATCATAAAGAACATGTATTGCTTTTTGTTTCTTGGTAAACGGCTATTTAGCAGAGTAACAAGTTGGTGTGTTGTGTTTTTAATATGAATGATGAGATTTTATTATTGTCTAGTATGCTTTAAAACAATAGTGCCCATGCTGACCATATGCTCTCATGATATAGATTAGACGAGTTACTACATTAAATCAAATCACTTGCAAACACAGTTGGGAAACTCTTTCTTTATCATTGCACCTTTGACTTCCTGTAAAAAATATTTAAAATCTCATTACAACCAATTAACCTGTCCTATCTTATTACATCCCATTCAAAATCACCTTTTAATATCTTTTCAATTACCGCTCGCCTAGCAATAATGGAGATGCAGGAAAGGGTCTCGAGTTGAATTTCAGGCACTTTGTCAATAGCTGCCTAAGCCATTTTTTTCTGAAAGAAAAATGTTGGAAACATTTATCGTATACATTAATATTAGTAACGATAATATTGTAATAAATAGATATTATAGATGTATAAAGGTTCAAAAAATTCTAAACAATTAATTTCACAAATGTTTGTATTTTAGCATGGATGTTTATTGTATTAGAGATATAAGGAGAAATTGATGTCAGTCAGTTGAATTTGAAAATGATCCACACAAGATATTTCAGCCACAATGTGAAGCATGCATTATTTTCTTATAATACATCATTATGAAGATGAATTGTGAATGACCTCAGGCTGCGTGTCTGTGTATCATCCCTTTGTCATACCCTCTGCATGTTCCCTCAGTCCCAGTCACCATTCACAATCACCATCCACCACACACCACACCCGTGAACAATCACCAGAGTTATAATCACCCACACCTGCACCTGCAATCACCCAATCCCTATATATACACACCTCATTCAGTTACTCACCGGCTAGAATGGAAAGTTGGATGGTCTCCGCTTCCTGGATCTTCTCCCTAGTGCTCTGATCTCTCCTGTGCTCCTTGGAGGCTTGCTTTCTGTATCTGTGGATGCAAACGACCTATTAAGGGAAGTGACTTTTGTTACATTGGTGATCGCAATGAACTTGAACTTACCGCTTGGATTAGCGTGTGAGAGAGCTTCAACCTGTTGCACCACTCACCTGTTTACCCGCTGTTTCTGTATGCTTCACAATAAATACTCACGAAGTATCTTTGCCTTCTCTCCTTTGTGTGTGTGACCGTGACACCCTTTAGGTGCCATTAATAATTTCTAAATAAATAAATAAATAAATAAATAAATAAATAAATATATATATATATATATATATATTTTACATATTAATATGGTCAATAGAATAAAATGATCTTTATCTCAATTATTTATTTATTTATTTTTTTTTTTTTTGAGGGTTGCTGCTGATAGCCAAATAACTGTTGGCAGTGCACTGACATGTAGCGCTGTGTCATGATCAATCGAAAATTAATATAGAATTTATATATAAATAATACTAAATAATATTAAAAAAATGTAAGGTCTTACACTTGATAAACTTTATAATAGAATTAAGAGCATTAATAATAAAACATAAATCCAACATGGGCTCATTGTGAAAACGTAGCCCTATATGCATTTCCAAAGATCGCGAATTATGTAGCCAGAGCTACGTATGACTGCATTTCATCTTTAAAACGAACGCTATGGGGCATTTTTCTTGCTTACCAGCTGATCTTTTACATCCGTATGGACAGCGGGTCAATCTGTACTTTTGAAAACACTATTGGTTGGGTTTAGGGAAGGAGGAGGGTGGATCAGTCGATTGGTCAGTCAATAGACAGTCAGTCAACAGCAGCCTCTGGTGGATTTAAGTGAGAACAGCAGGTGCGAATGGCACTCGCAAGAGAAATTTGAGATCTGAAAAAGTGTACACAGCAGCCTCTGGTGGATTTGCAAAAAAAACAAATACTGCTAAATTTTGTCTCTCCAGAAATGTATATAGGGGTACGTAATCAGAATGAGCCTGGGTTGCATAAATCATACACAGTGTAAAAGGCATTGCACACTGAATCTGAAATTTACACATTACACGTTAAAAAAATTAATTCAAGCTCTTGATAAAGAGGTCTTCTTCCTCAACATGCAATGGATTTGCTTAACTCGCAAATTGACTCTGCATGCAAGATTTATGTGTGTGAAGAATTTTTCAGATATGAATACAAAAAACTTTTTTTAAGGACCTTTAGAAACATCATTTAAAATACATTAATGGTCATAATAATGAGTTTTAAAATATATAAATTAAAATTGTTTTTTTATAGTAATTGTAACCAGGTGCTACGTATTCTACCCATTACTACTCGGGGTCCCACTAGAGACCCGATTCCTAGGCTGGACTCAATTTGTCATGACTGTCACTGGCTTGCAGACCCCCCACACTTTCTTCAACTTCAATTTCTGTCCAGCTGCTGTCCAATAGTAATAAAGGCAAAAAAACACCAAAAACAAATCTTTAAAAGACACTTTTTTTTAAAGAAAAACTAGTTCATTTATCAGAGTAAGGTATTGATTATACCTGATCTTTTGATGAGCACCATCACTCTTGTTGAAGGTGTGATGGTTTGGTCTGACTGGCTCATTTCCCTGTGAAGATGAGAGAAGTTGCTGAGGGATTTAGTCATGCTGCTCGCATCTCCACTTTCCACAGCATGAGGTCAGGAGACTGTTTGATGTCTTTCAATGAGACCCCTGATCAAAGTCAGCAAACGTGCAGCCCTGCCTCCTTTTTGGCCTATGCGAAGAGAGGTTTATATGTCAATTGTACCTGTAGACCTCTTTCATGTGAAATTGATGTGGGTTTTCAAATCTCATTATGACAACGTTCCAACTTTTGCATCATTGTGAGTCAGTGACACATCTGCTACTATCTGTCAATCCAAAATGGCCTTGCTTCAACTAAGCAACATTTACCTTAATCCACAGCCTCTGCTAATGTTAAGTTTCTTGATTCAATTTGTTGAGTGCATTTCTCAGTCAACAAATTAACTTGTTAAAGAAACTAACTAGCTAGTCACTGCTGTTTCGCAAACTGTGTCACAATGTCATTCTTACCGTTGGTTAGAACTGTCATTTGTTATGTCACACAGGTGGTGGAGTGATAACTTCAGCTAATAAAAAACTTTATATAAGGACTGCTTTGCTTTGCTTTGTGTTATCTTGTTTTATAATTCGGCTTTTCTCTACAAATTTTAACATTACAATAACCTCTCTTAAACCCAAAATATAGTGCATCTGGAAAGTATTTACAGTGCTTAATCTTTCCACATTTTGTTGTTACAGGCTTATTCCAAAACGAATTAAATGCATTATTATTACAGTCTGATGCAAAGCATACTGGGAACTTTAAATAACTCAGCTTTAAGTCAAATTAACTTCAATACAATCACATAACAGTCACATAATATTCACTTTTTTTCTATTAAGTACAATGAACTTCCATTAATATTTTATCAAAATGAGGAATGTTCATTGGAACACAGAATCACTGAACTATGTTGGTAATGAAATGAAATGTGACCATAGTTGGCTAATGAAGGTCTTGAGAAACCCAACTCAGACCTATTATTTTGCTTTATAACACCTCAATGTTTAGTATCATCAAGATCCATGCATATTAATATTCATTTGCCTGTATATGTTTTTTTTTTCTTCACTCTCAACTTCAAGTGTTGTAAAAAACATGTTGGGTTCCACAAATTTTTCATGTTGTTCTAACACAAATCAATTAAGTTAACCTAATTGTTTTTATAAAGTTAAATAGATTAAATATAATCAATTAAGTTGTTCCAAAGAAACTCAAGAATTGTGAAGCTCATTCCCTGAAGCTCTCTACGCACTGCTATTTTACAGGGCCTACCACTTTGTGGCTGTTGTTAGTAATTGTTTCTACTTTGTTATAATGCCATTAACAGTTGACTGTGGAATATTTACTAGTGAGGAAATTTCATGAATGGACTTACTTCACAGGTGGAAACCTATCACGATACCACACTTAAAATTGTAGAAGCAGTCTGTACGCCTAGGTGCTTGTTTTTATACACCTCTGGCCATGGAGGTGATTGGATGGTTTGGAGGGGTATTGTCTATTCATTCATTCATTCATTCATTTTCTACCGCTTATCCGGGGCCGGGTCGCAGGGGCAGCAATCTTAGGAGAGAAACCCAGACTTCCCTCTCCCCAGACACTTCCTCCAGCTCCTCCGGGGGGATCCCAAGGCGTTCCCGGGCCAGCCGAGAGACATAGTCCCTCCAGCGTGTCCTGGGTCTTCCCCGAGGCCTCCTCCCGGTGGGACATGCCTGGAACACCTCCCAAGGTAGGCGTCCAGGAGGCATCCGAAACAGATGCCCAAGCCACCTCAGCTGGCTTCTCTCGATGTGGAGGAGCAGCGGCTCTACTCCAAGCTCCTCCCGGGTGACAGAGCTCCTCACCCTATCTATAAGGGTGCGCCCTGCCACCCTGCGAAGGAAACTCATTTCGGCCGCTTGTATCCGAGATCCTGTCCTTTCGGTCATGACCCAAAGCTCATGACCATAGGTGAGAGTAGGAACGTAGATTGACCGGTAAATCGAGAGCTTTGCCTTTCGGCTCAGCTCCTTCTTCACCACAACGGACCGGTACATCGACCGCATTACTGCTGCCGCTACACCAATCCGCCTGTCAATCTGACGTTCCATTCTTCCCTCACTCGTGAACAAAACCCCAAGATACTTGAACTCCTCCACCTGGGGTAAGGACTTTCCTCCAACCTGGAGATGGCAAGCCACCTTTTTCCGGTGGAGCACCTCGGACTTGGAGGTGCTGATTATCATCCCAGCCGCGTCACACTCGGCAGCTAACCGCTCCAGTGCATGCTGAAGGTCCAAGTTTGATGAAGCCAACAGAACAACATCATCTGCGAATAACAGAGTTGAAATCCTGTGGTCCCCGAACTGGACCCCCTCCAGCCCAAGGCTGCGCCTTGAAATTCTGTCCATAAAAATTATGAACAGAATTGGTGACAAAGGGCAGCCCTGCCGGAGTCCAACATGCACTGGAAACAAGTCTGACTTATTGCCGGCAATGCGAACCAAACTCCTACTCTGTTCATACAGGGACGACACAGCCCTTAACAGAGCGCCTCTGACCCCATACTCCCAGAGCACCCCCCACAGAATGGCACGAGGGACACGGTCGAATGCCTTCTCCAAGTCCACTAAACACATGTGGACTGGTTGGGCATACTCCCACGAACCCTCGAGCACCCTGGTGAGGGTATAGAGCTGGTCCAGTGTACCACGGCCTGGACGAAAACCGCATTGTTCCTCCTGGATCCTAGGTTCAACCATCGGCCGGATCCTCCTCTCCAGTACCCTGGCATAGACTTTCCCCGGAAGGCTGAGAAGTGTGATCCCCCTATAGTTGGAGCACACCCTCCGGTGCACACAACCTCCATGCGATATTGTAGAGGCGTGTCAGCCAAGACAGCCCCACAACATCCAGAGACCTAAGATACACAGGGTGAATCTCATCCACCCCCGCTGCTTTGCCACTGCGGAGCTTGCAAACTACCTCAGTGACCTCAGCTTGGGTGATGGGTGAGTCCACCCCTGCATCCCCAGTCTCTGCTTCCTCAATGAAAGACATGTCGGTGGGGTTAAGGAGATCCTCAAAGTATTCCTTCCACCGTCCGACAACATCCCCAGTCGAGGTCAACAGCTCCCCACTTCCGCTGTAAACAGTGTTGATGTGGAGCTGCTTTCCCCTCCTGAGGCGCCGGACGGTTTGCCAGAATTTCTTTGGGGCCGACCGATAGTCTTCCTCCATGGTCTCTCCGAACTCTTCCCAGGCCCGAGTTTTTGCTTCCACAACCGCCCGGGCTGCAGCACGCTTGGCCTGTCTGTACCCATCAGCTGCCTCGGGAGTCCTGCAAGCCAACCAAGCCCTGTAGGACTCCTTCTTCAGCTTGACGGCATCCCTTACTTCCGGTGTCCACCACCGGGTTTGTGGATTGCCGCCCCGACAGGCACCACAGACCTTACGGCCACAGCTCCTCATGGCTGCGTTAACAATGGAGTCGGAGAACATGGACCACTCAGTCTCAATGTCTCCAGCCTCCCTCGGGATCTGGTCAAAGCTCTTCCGGAGGTGAGAGTTGAAAATCCCTCTGACTTGAGGTTCAGCCAGACGTTCCCAGAGGACCCTCACGATACGCTTGGGCCTGCCAGGTCTGTCCAGCTTTCCCCCCTGCCAGCGGATCCAACTCACCACCAGGTGGTGATCAGTTGACAGCTCTGCCCCTCTCTTTACCCGAGTGTCCAAGACATTCCATGTCCCAAGAGCCAGTTTCTGTGCCTGACGATCGGGTTGTCGTGGTCCTAACCTTCGACCACCACCCGTTCCACAATGCATCGGCCCTTTGCGGCTCCCCCTGCAGGTGTTGGGCCTGCAGGAGGATGGTCCCACGTTGCTCCTTCGGGCTAGGCCCGGCCGGGTTCCGTGGGAAAAAACCCGGCCACCAGGCGCTCGCATACGAGCCCCAACCCCAGGCCTGGCTCCAGGGTGGGGCCCCGGCTGCGCCATACCGGGCGACGTCACGGTCCTCGATGTTGTTACACTCATAAGGGGTATTGTCTATATAAATATAAAAAAACGCTACCTTCTCCCATGACACCTTCAGCTCAGGAGACATTCTGTAGATGGTCTGCTCACACACTTTATAAATTCATTCATTTTCCTTCGGCTTAGTTCCTTTATTCATCAGGGGTCGCCACAGCGGAATAAACCGCCAACTTTTCCAGCATATGTTTTACACAGCGGATGCCCTTCCAGCTGCAACCCAGTACTGGGAAACATCCATACACACTCATTCACACACATACACTATGGCCAATTTAGTTTATTCAATTCACCTATAGCGCATGTCTTTGGACTGTGGGGGAAACCAGAGCACCTAGAGGAAACCCATGCGAACACGGGAAGAACAACAAACTTCATACAGAAATGCCAGCTGACCCAACCGGGACTCAAACCAGTGACCTTCTTGCTGTCAGGCAACAGTGCTAACCACTGAGCAACCATGTCACACACTCTCACACACTTTTACCTTGCAAATTAAAAGATCTGTATCCATGATAGTGAAGCATTAATGCACATTATGCCCAAAACACACCCATAACTCATTAAGAGAAAAAGAACAATCCTTTTAGACCATGTGCCAGGTACGCCAACCATTTTGCCCATGCTTAAAATAGCAAAGGTGGATTTGCTCCATGCTCTTTAGCCCATGTGCTTAGATGGTTAAAATAGAGCTATGGTGTGCCTAGTCCTGGTCCACTGTCATCGCTCCTCCTTTTAAATGGCCAGAGCTCCTCTTTAGGGCACTGGCCTCGTTCCACACCCATGGCTCTCAGCTCCGCCACACTTATAAGTCACACAAACAGGACCAGGAAAACAAAATTAATAACTCTTATATTTTATGGAATGTTGCAGTATTTATTATAAATGACTTACATAATGTCGTCTTGTCTTTCCAAAAAATAAACAGCTTAAAAAATATTGTGGCGACAATATTTAAATCAATACTGCATAAGCAAGAGCTGTAGTACTCAGTATTAAAGTTTTAATTATTCCTCTGCAGTGATTATTCAAATTCCTAATGTCACCAAATTCTGAAATGGTAACACAAACTAAATGTATCGACTGAACGATACTGACCAACTGTGTCGTCTTCATTGTTGTGTTGACGGGAACTTAAAATTGTTTTGACATTCACTGTTCCCTCTGCACTGCAGCATGCAGATGCACCGTCTGCCATTGTGCACGCCTCGCTGTCCCCTTCCTTTCATCTGCGTGCATAATGGATGTCCATCTGTGAGATGCTCATAAACAGAAGGAGGAGATGCAGATGTTAGCAGGACAATGCAGATGGCACACATCACTCTGGCTGTCATCGCACATCTGCCCTGCTGGCCCGCAGGCTGCCCGCTTCTCAGAGAAAAGAGCTTCTCCTTAGATGAGGGTGCCAAGAGCTTTTGAAAGTTATTAAAGATTGATTGGACTTGATTTTAGTGCTTTCTGTTTTATAGTAATATTCAGGTTGATTATTGTTTATCTCCAAGCAGATTACAAATTGAACGCCCACTGAATGTTTCATTGTGCTGCTTGCAATAATTACTGAATGCATTAATGACCATTGTTTGGAATGACAAGAACAGAAAATATTTCCTATTGCTTCAGATAATGATTAGACAAAATCTACATCAGTGTATTAATTTTATAGTGATTCATTTATATACATAAATAACAGTAAAAACTGCAATTCAACAGATTTTCTTTTTTTGCTTAATTTGATATCAATTTTCAATATCAATTTTAGTATTTTGTTTATTATTACACATTACATCTGTTCCTGAAACTAAACAATGCATACTCATGTGCTATTTTGTTGCCATACAATTTCCATAATTTCCATATTTTCATCAGACAATAATTGGATGATGTCTAAACAAAAATATATTTGAAAACTAGAATCGATTAAGATATTTGTCGAGGGAAAAAATCTAGATACAAATGGTAAGGAGGGACAGTTTTGGAAGATATCCAATCCGAGCTAATCACTTGCATGAAAGGGAGGTTAGATGTGCACATTTGAATGTGTGTTAGGACAAGAGAGATATTAATTAGCAAACACTTGCTACATATTTTATAAATCTTTGAGTTATGGGCGAAAGAGAAGAGCATAGATACATTTGAAAAAGCATGACAATGTAAAAAAGAAATGTCACAACTGTTGGAATGTCCATAAATGGACACTTGAGGGCACTCATTTTTTACTATTTTTTGTTTTTTTGTTTTCTGGACTTCAGTTCCCATCACCCCCTGCATCCCTGATTGTCGCATTGTTCACAGCTGTTTGTCATTTGCCATATAGTTCTTGCCTTCATAAGCCCTTTGTTGCGTAATTTTAGTCTGGATTTTGTTTCTGCTAAATTTGCCCCCTTGTTTCAATGTGCTCCATCTCCCAGTTCTCTGGTTAGTGCTTGACTATTTCCCTCCCTGTTTTGCCCCTTTATGATGTTTTGGGATTTTGTGTTTTCGGACTTTTTGCTTTTGTGTAGTGGTGGGCAGAGCAAGGCTTTGTGAAACAATAAAACAGTCGCTGCTTTGAATCACTTTAGGCGTGTGACATGTGTTTCAAATCATGCTTTGTAGCAATGTTTCAAAATCTGTCATTCTGGATCTCAACATTGTGTTGAAATGTGTTTCATGTCAGGTATTCCTACCTTTGTGCCGTGCCATTCATGTGGATTACCTTTTGCTCTTTGTGGAGTGTCATTTGTTTTTGCATTTCCCATTACCTGTGCTTGTGAATGATATGATCTTCTGCTTTGTGACACATCCATGGCAGGATTTCTTTGCCTCTCTGACAGTGTACAAGTACTGAATAGTGTTTTCACGTCTTATTGCGCTTGAACAGTTGTCAAAATGTAACACTAGCTGTTGGATGGGAGTCTGTTTTGCCCTAAAGACCCCTATTGTGAAAATCAAGCTTTTAAAATTGTTTGCATTGTGTCTGGTGCTTTAAAATGTAATGGGTTGTGTACATATGGGATGTGCATCAGTATATTATATCTGTGCATAAGTACTTAAAGTGATGACAGCTGAAGACACCTGCAGCTGCCTGTGTCAATAATGTAAAACAAACAACAAAACTCACTATTCTTGACTTATTTAATATAGTAGCTGTAATAAGGATGTTTCTCTTTAAATTATTTGAATAAATGTTTCTGTTGAAAATAACCAAGAATGCTGTACTACAAAGAATGAGAGAGAATCAATGGGCTACAATATGACAACTTTAAATTAAAGTCTATGAAATAATGTATATTTGTCACGGTCACAGAAGGCAGAGACGAAAGGGTGAGTTTACACAGTGTTTATTCAAACACAAAGCACATCTTCGCACCGTAGTGCTAGCAGGCAGTTCAATGCAAACAGTAAACGAAGGAATAGTCACTTCCCTGGCAGGCGAGCAAACTGGTAACAGGAGTTAACGTCGTTGACAGGAAAGTTCATTGAAGATTCGGCAGACGATCAGGATGAGCACAAGGATAGTTCGACCATGAGAATATGATTCCAGCCGACGAGTGAACAGGATGGGTATGTATATATAGTGTGTGTGTGTGTGATGGCTGGAGCAGGTGAGTGTTGTTAGTGCGCAGGTGATTGTGATCAGTAATCAGGTGACTGAGTGCGGTGTGTAGTGGATGGAGAGTGTGAATGGTGATTGGGGCTGATGGAACGTGCAGAGGGTGTGACAATATTACAGTATTATACCTGTAATTACACAGTCCTCCAATTACATACTGTAGTTAAATTGGTACAGTAGGTAGCAACAGGTTTCTTTATGAACTAGTTATTAAATCCTTTAATTATCATTCAATTTATTCATAGTTGTCAAATTGTAAGAAAAAAAATACAATTCAAGAGTAATGGTGTGGCTTTCACTAAGGGAGTTTTATTAAAATGGCTTTCAATGAAGTTTAATTGAATTATCTAAGTTTTTTAAGCTGTTTTAATATATAGTGCATAAATTATGTTTCTTTTGCATGTTAAGATTTACATAATGCCCATTTAAAGGGGACAGGAATGGTGGTTGTACAGAGGGGATGCATATTGTCATTCATGTTCAACAAAGGCAAATCCATACCCCCTCAATTCATGCAAAATGCTAATTCATTCATGAATAAATGTACTAAAGTGAGTCAATGAATCGTTAATTAAACTCTTTCATTCAAAATTCTGATTCATACTGGTAAACAAACTGTGACTGTCTCTACAAATGACTTTATTAGTTAAATACTAAATCCTGAACATGAGATCTGCCACATATGCAGTTAAAACTTGCAAACGTGATTTACACTTGCATTAATACAATTTTATATAAAGCAAAATTCATTATACAGTTTGTTAAAATATTACATTTGCAGGCAAGCAGAACCCAAAGTTGGAACACAATGCAAGAATAAAAACTTTATATAAAGTTTCTCATGACCTATTCCTCCCATTAAATGGTTGAATGTGGATTATAGTCTAAGATTTTATAAAATTAAATTCCATACTTCATTACAGTTTTTTCCAACTCCTTACACTCAAAATCTTTTCATGTCACACAATTTCTGAAACCTCTCACTCAAAATGCAAAATCTCCAAATCCATGAGCTATTTCTCAGCCTTGAACTCAGTTTTCAATCGCATAAAACACAACTCTGTACCTAAAACACAAAAATCTAACAGGAAGCTACTTGCTTTCCTTTTCCAAACACAACATAATCAAAATGCTACACTTATCCACTAGGTCATACACACACACACTCCCCAAATGTGGAAACACTAATTTCTTAACTGATCACTAACCAATCACTGCTTTACTGTAGTATAGGTCAAAAGTGACTGTTCTGGGCCAAAAAAACAACTGGTTTGCCAGTATTCTTAGTATTCAAATTATAAATTCATTCATTCATTCATTTTCATTTCGGCTTAGTCCCTTTATTAATCTGGGGTTGCCACAGCGGAATGAACCGCCAACTTATCCAGCATATGTTTCACGCAGCGGATGCCCTTCCAGCCGCAACCCATCTCTGGGAAACATCCATACACACCCACCCACACTCACACACCACGGCCAATTTATCTTACCCAATTCACCTGTACTGCATGTCTTTGGACTTGTGGGGGAAACCGGAGCACCCGGAGGAAACCCACGCCAACACAGGGAGAACATGCAAACTCCACACAGAAACGCCAACTGGCGAGGCTCGAACCAGCGACCAGCGACCTTCTTGCTGTGAGGCGAACGTGCTACCCAAATTATAAATTCTTCTAAAAAATAATAGAGTAAATTCTTCTCAGCCTGGCTCTGTAAAGTGTATGATGGCCAACCCTACACTGTATGACTCTTCTCCAGGCAATGGACGCTTCTCTCCCCAAAGACCCACACAAACATTTGTGTTCTTTACTGTATCTAAAGAACATACTTTTACTTTACATGTGTTGTTTTTTTGTTTGTTTTTTTTCATTTTGTATTCATACAGTATGTGTATGGTTTTGTTGTATGCTACTGTATGCAACAGTAATGTTTGGCCTAATTAATATTTTCTGTTTTTACATGTCATTGGTGTTTACAGTGTACCTCCTCCCAGCAGATTACTGTCACTGTAGAACATTGTATTAAAATGTAGATATAAGCCTATGACAGAGCAATAGCTTTAGATTTAGAACAAGTGTTGACATGCTATATCCAAAAGTGTTATGTTATAAAAAAAGTGTTTGACATTTGATGCAAATGCTTCATTCTAACGTGTTTATGGCATTTTGAATCCAGTGTTACATTTAGAGGGAAATGTGAGGCATTTAGCATTTTGTGTGAGCAGTTTTGAGAATTGTGTGTAGTTTTGAAAAAGGAGATGCTGTTTTGAAAATGTGTGTAAGCAGTTGGAAAAAACTGTAATAAAACATAACTTTAGCTGTACACCCAAACAGATGAATGTGCAAATAGCACTGCCACTCCTAAGAATTAAGTTAAAGATATAGCTATTACATTAAACTATTATCAAAAAGTTAAATTAAAATTTTTGTCATTTCCTGTTCTTTATAAGGCTACTTCAGAGATTAAAAAAAGGTTCATTTATAGAAGCAGCCAACGTCAGACAATGTACTGCAGATTTGATCAAAAATTTTATAAAAACAAATATGATTACACAAGGGCCTCACGGTGGCGCAGTGGGTAGCATGATCGCCTCACAGCAAGAAGGTCGCTGGTTCGAGCCTCGGCTGGGTCAGTTGGCATTTCTGTGTGGAGTTTGCATGTTTTCCTCCTTGGCCCCCACAAGTCCAAAGACATGCGTTATAGGTGAATTGTTTCCCAGTGATGGGTTGCAGCTGGAAGGGCATCTGCTGCATAAAACATATGCTGGATAAGTTGGTGGCTTCATTCTGCTGTTGCGACCCCAGATTAATTAAGGGACTAAGCCGAAAATAAAATAAATGAATGATTACACAAAATTTGTTTAGCTAAATAACACATTAAATTAAATGTTAAAAAAATTAATAATTAAGCCTAGGTTTTGTGCTTTTGTTTAGTTGTAGGGACTGCATCACAAAACAAGCAAATGCATAATTCTTGTTGTTATTTATTCTACTTCCAGAGAGGAATGGAAGCATGCATGCTCGTTTCACAGCAAATGTTAAAAAAAACCTTGTTTTTATCTGGAAACCATATTCTCTCATCTTCAGGTCGTCCTCGATTTGAGCTTATACAGCCAGTGAAACTCAAAATTAACTTCTTCTGATAAATGAGATGTCAATCAGTTTCAGAAACTGCCAGTAGCGAATAAAATATTGGGGTGGCTCTCGGGGTGGCCAATCAGATGTCAGGGGTATCCAGTGCCACCCCAGACACCTCTTTGGCTCCGCCACTGCTGACAAAACAGGTTAGGAACAACAGCTCTTTACACATTCCTGTTAGTTTATCTCATGTTTTCAGACAAAAGACTGGAAATCTGTCATTCTGCAAAATGCTAGTGTAGCACATTTAGGACTATTTTGGTTGTGTTCTGAAAGGACACATTGAGTTGATTACCTTGGACAACATTTTCATTTGATTTAAAAGAGGAATGCTTGTGTTTTGCTGGGTTTGCAGTAAAAGGTCGTATGAATTCAGGAAGGAATGACAGCCACATCAGTTAAACTGTCAACATGTCAACGGTAACCTTTTGGAAGAAATATATGAAATTTTTTAAATTGAGGAAATATTTCAGAGCGCCCAACTGTGCAATCATTGCTCATTAATGAAGACCTTAAATCGTCCAGAGCTTTTAATTTGTAGGGGCCAGACAGCAGCAGAGGAGAGCGTCGGTGGGAGTCAAATTGTTATTCACATCCACATGTGTGCGTGTGTGTTGAGAAATTGTTTGGATGATTTTATGGACTTTGAAAAGGTCAGTGTAGATACTGCTCACAGCAAATATAAAGTGAGGATACTGACAGCCACATTTACAGTGATTTTAACAAACAGATGTATTTACCCTACAAACGACTTCACATCTGGTGCGTATAAGGCTATTTTTGCAGAACATACCTGGATTTAACATAAATCAGTAATTCACAACAACAGATAAACATCTATAATAATCTGCGTAACCGTTTACAATGTACTAGAACATATTTGTGATGGTTAATAACTTTCCCCAGCAGCATAATGTTGCACGTTTGCACTATGAGAACAGTTTGACATCACCATCAAACTGACAAATTCAATTGGCTTTCACGCCGACCCTGAGAGACGATGTTCCAGAGAGAATGTCAGGCCATCTGTCCGCCAACTGAAGCTCAACACAAGTTGGGTGATGCAACAGGACAACAACCCAAAGCACTGGAGTGAATCTGAATCATTCGGAGAGGCTCGTCACAGTCCGGATGCTTTGGCATGAGCTCAAGACAGCGCTTCACACCAGATATACCAAGAATATTGCTAAAATTAACGGGTTTTGGTGAGAGGGACAGTTCAAAACTTCTCCAGACCGCTGTGTAAGTTTGTTTTGCAATTGTGTGAAATGTGTGGTGGAGGTTATTGCTGACAAAAAAAGGAAGCGGTTATTAAACCCAAGGGTTTTGCTGTGCTGCACCCAGAATGTTTACAGAGTGGGTTTAATAAAGACACAGAAATGTTACTAGGATGGATTTCCTGAACAAATAATATAACTGCTTAAAGGTGCCATAGAGTGCACTGATACAGTGGAATTGTTACATAGTAATGTATGTGGTTAAGTGAAGCGCAAAAATTATCCAGAAACCCTTTTATATGATTATTTATAACCAAAGGAATTACCCCTTAAATGAAACTCAGGAAAGTCAGGAATATTAATGAGGTCTGCTCTGACACTCAGCAGCTCATGTTAGTGTCTGCTCTCACATACACAATGTACTTTGAAATACACAAATGCATAATAATCATACTTAAGTTGTCAACAAAATATTTCAAGAAAAAATTTAGCAGATTCCTTGTTAAATAGCAATCTATGTTACTGAAATGATGATTTAGTGTTGTATTTTGAAGCTATAATGTATATAAAATCAGGCAGGAAATAACATCAACCTCTGCATTAACAGACTATTTGCATCTTTTCACTCCAGTAAAATCATAGCTTAAATAAACTTAAAAATAAGCTAAAAATATATTGTTTTCACTAGGAAATGTGTCCAATCAAACGCTTGATAATATGCCTGGTGCAAGCATATTAATGGTCCGGTGTGCAACGTAATAGTCTGTGTTTTGTTCTGATTGGCCTGGTTTTCACCAGGATTTTACACTCACTGGATTTACAAGAGAATATGGAAACAATGGTGTTTGAGGCTCACCATATGTCATTTCCATGTAAATCTTATTATTCAGCTATGCCTAGGTATATCCAGATTTTCATTCTATGACACCATTAAATATGTTTACTACTACTTATGCATTGGGAAAACAAGCTAGTCATGACTGTTTCCTTGTCTCACAGTAATTCATAATGTTTTGATTTAGTGACTAATTCATATCAATTCTGTACAATTTCATTCGTACATTTTGGTATGATAGGTAAGGTTAGACGTGGGGTTTGGAGGAATGCCTCCTTTTAAAAATCATACATTTTCATGCGAATTAAGACGTTTAAATTTGTACGAATTAACCACTATTCTGACAATACATAGAATAATTACATTTCCTCATGAGATCGGGCTGGAACTGCATCACACATACTTTTGAAACATGTTAGTCACACATTTAAAGTAAATATTTGAGGTCAGATGGGTACAAACAAATTTGAGAAACTCCACCTTTAAGTGATAGTTAACACAAAGTTATTCTTCTAGTTTACTGTAATTCAAATCTAGATGATTGTTCTCTAGATCACAAAAGATGGTTAGCTTTTTTTCTGTCTACATCATTGAAATTAATGGAGTCCAATATTGTTGAGGACCATATAAACGTCCATTATATAGACAAAAAGAGAACAAATATTTCATATTTGAACAAAAACAGTTAAATAATCATAATAAAATGGTAAAGAGGTTTGTAACAACACGAGTAATCCCTTTAAATGCAATGTCTCTGAATAAAAGCATCTGCCTGAAGTACAAATCTAAATTCAAATATTAGGACCAATTTGTGTCTAAATCCGTAAAAAAATATTCACATACTTCTTTTCTAGGTCACATTTGCTTTCCATCTCTGCTGACCTAAAAAGCTGACTCGCTGATTGTTTTGCATTCTGAAGGTCAAAATGTACAGCATTTTCTATTCTGAAATAAAAAACTGTCAACTAATCGTTGTTTCAGCTAACCCATCAAATTTATCTGCTAGGTTTGGGCTGTCGCAGCATAATGATGTTTTCCAACTAATGTTGTTTTCATGCAGTGCATACTGCAAAGTGCTTAGATATGAAGATTTCCCACTGGGGATTGTTATGTGTTTTCATCACATATATTTCCATCCTCAGATCTTCCCCATGAGTTAACAACAGAGGAGTGTTATCTACCAAGGCCTGAGACATTCTCTGGCCCCCAAACCATAAAAGTGATGAACTATAATGAGCACCAAAAGTGTTTGGACAACAAGCCTTTGCTGTGTACAACAGCTCATTATATTGAAATGACCTGCTAACACCACCAGCACATGCATTCTGTGACTGTCGGTAATTTATTGAAGCACTAGTCTACAGTGCATGACTTTCCATACGTTAAATAAGAGAGAAGTGAGCGCCAGTTTGAGATTAGACAACATCTCTTGTGTTAATGGATTCATTGCTGTCCATGCTGATGCTGCGAAGCACACTGTTCATGGGAAACATTTCTTGTCCATAAATTTGTCCTGAAGACTTTGAAACCTGCTTTGAGATGCAATAACAGTGTCTGATTTGTGAATGAGCTGATTCTTTTCGATGAATCTGTTGAGTCTGTTAAAAAATCAATCATTATATTAATAAATCATTATATAATTGAATTATTATTCAGCAGTAATTTATTTAACTTTGATCTGGTCTTAGTTAAGTTATTGTAGCTTGAATATCTGTGTGATCAACATCAAGTTAAATAATTTAGCGATGCTGAATTTTATTGGGGCGGCGCGGTGGCGCAGTGGGTAGCGCTGTTGCCTCACATCAAGAAGGTCACTGGTTCGAGCTCAGCTGAGTCAGTTGGCATTTCTGTGTGGAGTTTGCATTGTTGCATGCGTGGGTTTCCTCCGGGTGCTCCAGTTTCCCCACAAGTCCAAAGATGTGGTATATGTGAATTGGGTAAGCTAAATTGTCCGTAGTGTATGTGTGTGAATGAGAGTGTATGGATGTTTCCCAGTGATGGGTTGCAACTGGAAGGGCATCCGCTGTGTAAAACATATGCTGGATTAAAAAAAGGGACTAAGCCGAAAAGACATTGAATGAATGACTTTTATTGGTAATGATTACTGAAAATCATATTTGCTTTAACAGTGTTACCATTTTATGTCAGTCTATATAGTGAATAAACTACACAAATAAAGTGCTTAAGTACAAATATCATAATAAATAATGTATCCAGTGAAAGTAATCCTTTTCAATTTTACTTTACTACAAAATAACTTGAAATACCTATCAAAAGGTGGTTCATTCTGCTGTGGCGACCCCAGATTAATAAAGGGACTAAGCCGAAAAGAAAATGAATGAATGAATGATACCTATCAAAAGTTAACGGTACTGGTTGACTTGAATTCAGTGAATCGTTACATCTGTAATTCATTAACTGACATCACAACCTACATTTTATTATATACTGTATAACCGACATTTGATAACATATAACATAAGGTACTTTTTTTTGTTTGTATTTCCTTGTTTTTTTCTGGGTTTTATTCTGGTTTCTTTGTTTTGGTCAGCAGTTTTTTTGCTGTGACAGATAGGTTACACCTTGCAACCCAAAGTGTGGCACTGGAAACCCAGAGCTCTTACTATAACGTAGAATATATAGCAGAAGCCAGAACTTTAGGAAGAACATGCAAAAACTGAGATAAATCTTCAAGAAACAAGTGATAAACATAACTGTAACAACAAACTGCTGATTAAAAGAAAGAAAATATAATATACAAGAATACAAAAAGTACAAACTGCAAAAAAGTTAGAAAAAGTTTTTTACATGACACTATTTCACTATTTAAATAAAAACAGAGCATTTATGCATTTTGGCCATTTGTTTACATAACAACAACATTCCGGGCCCTGAAAAAGCCAACAGTTATAAACAGGTTTCAAAATGCACATTCTGAAAATTATTCCTTTATTATTGTTTTTTTTTTTCCGGG
>CAIGQW010052771.1:3685207-3720541 GCA_903798125.1 Danio choprae
TTTTTTGTGTTATGAATTGGGGATTTTTTTTTTTTTTTTTTTTTTTTTGTTTTTTTTGTTAGTGGTGGGGGGGGGTGAGGAGAGTTCTAGATATTGCTGGATTCCATTTGTTAATGTTTATCAAATTCACAATATGAATGTTAATTTTTATATGTATATCAGATGAACGTTAACTGTTTTGAAACAGTGATGAACAAGACTTTTTTTGTTGTAAATGCATAAACACAAAATGCTATTTGAAGCTATTTTCAATTAGAAAATTGGTGAAGTATAGAAAGACTGAAATAGTATGAATATAACGAAAATATGTATTTTTAACAGTGTATTTGTGAATCCCATTTTAATTAACTCTCAATTGCTTTTAGTGAATTTCTCATGTGGATCATAATCTAATTATTTAGAAACAACCCTATATGTCTTCCTGTCCAGTGATGTTAGGTCTTGAGTAAGGATGCAAATTTCACATGACATTATTTCTTATTCACGAATGGACCTGAATAGATAACAGGCCTGCTGGATTTAAGCCATTGTATGTGACTGGAAAAATAAAGCCCAGATCTCCAACCCAGAGTTAGAAGAGCTTGTCAGAGTTTATTATTTCTTTCTTTCTACCAACCTCATCCTTTCTTTCTCCAGGCATAGTTCTCAGCAGAAGCATGTTGAAAATGTGTGTGACTATTGTGTATGTCAGCTATGAAATTGGTTTGGATGCTGATCGGGTGGCAGCTCAACAATGGCCCAGAAAGAAATCTGTGAAGTGTCATTTTACAGTTGAGACAGCTTTTGTTTCTACAATTGCATTATACATTCCACGTAAAGTGCCACGCACAGAGATTCTCATTACGAAAGATCATACTTGTGCACCATTTGCCAGTTAAAGAGAGCTAGTACAGCCTAATTAATTAGAAAGTTGAATTTTTTGTCTTAAGTGTGCATAAGCAAATTTTTACAATGTGTTTGCTATGAGATTAAAACATCAAGATATTTTTTACTGCGCATCCATATGTGAATTTTAGATACTGGCAGTTCTGAAATGCAAATGCTCGTTGGATGTGAATGTACGATCAGTTTGTTCATTCTGAGAGGGTGCGATTGCAGAAAGATCCTGAACAAGTTTCTCAAAAGCAGACATTCTGTGAATTTCAATATGAATCATGATATATTGCTAGCATGGAAGACCAGTCCGCTGCATATTATATTTAAGTAAACCCTTTGTTTGAAGGGTGGAAGAACTTTGAACTTTTGTACTATTTCCAAGGACAGCCATATGCTCTCGCATGAATATTAATTATTTCTCAGTGGGAGTTTCATATTCTACTTTCTTGACATTGTTGTCACAAGCCGTATTCATCCTCACCCCTCATATCCCCTTTAACTACAGAAGGAGAAGCTGCGGGCAGTGCTGATAGTGGCTTGAGGGTGGTACAGATGGCTGGACCATGACGGGTCCACGGGCAAAGCCTCAGACAGCCCTGTTCCACTTCTTGCCCTTAGATAATGCCAAGACATCTGACTTTGGAAAGGATTTCACAGTTCAAGTGTAGATAGGCTTGGGCTTATAAAAGCATGGCAATCTGCAGCGTTTTGTGTGTAACCAAGGCCATGATTTTCCCTAAAGGGATGCACCCAAAAATCTGTAAAATATTCTCACTTTTCTAACCCTGCTATTTGAAACATGCGTGTTTTTTTTGTGCAGATCAAAAAGAAGGAAGATTTTTTTTTAAAATAATACTCCATATCTGTGAGAACATGCAACGCACTTAAATAAATAATTAACATTAAGTAAGGGTGGCGGTGTGGTGGCGCAGTGGGTAGCGCTGTCACCTCACAGGAAGAAGGTCACTGGTTCAAGCCTCGGCTGAGTTTGCATGTTCTCCCCATGTTCACGTGGGTTTCCTTGAGGTGCTCCAGTTTTCCCCACAAGTCCAAAGACATGCGCTATAGGTGAATTGGGTAAGCTAAATTGTCCATAGTGTATGTGTGTGAATGAGAGTGTATGGGTGTTTCCCAGTGATTGGTTGCAGCTGGAAGGGCATCCGCTGCGTAAAACATATGCTGAATAAGTTGGCGGTTCATTCTGCTGTGGCGACCCCTGATTAATAAAGGGACTAAGCCGAAAAGAAAATGAATGAATGAATAAGTAACACAAATGTTTATTATGATAACTGTACATTAAATATGCTTATAGACAATCTGCAGGTTATTTACTGTGTAACCAAGGCCAGGGTTTGCCTTAAAGGGGACCTATTGTGCAAAAAGCACTTTTATAATGGGTTTAAACACAGTTGTGTGTGAATATAGCCAGCCTCTAATGGTAAATATTAATTAATTCTATTTTTTATAATCACACTTCATAAAAACTGTATGCAGGAGCACTTTGATTGACATTCTCCCTTAGTACATGTCCCAGAAGGAAAGTCCTGCCCATTAGTGACAATTTCTCCCTCATTACTATAAACAGTCCTGAGTGAGAAGCTTACAGAGAAATTATAGGTCCCTTTAAAGAAATGCACCCCCCAAAAATATATTTTCTTATTTAATGCTATCCCTAATGCTCATCTATACATATGTATTTCTTTCTTCAGATGAACACAAATTGAGATTTTTTTTTTTCAAAACATATTTAAAACATATAACGCACTTATAATAATATTAATAATATAATAAATTATATAATATTATATAATAATATTAATTAAACAATAATTAAATTATAACTTAATTTATAACGTCCTTAACCAAAAATAATTACCATCGGACATAGCAATATGTCCGAATTCATAGTACAGCAGACAAGAAGTACCCAGATGACAAGAGAATTTATAAATGGGAGTGAAGTAACACAACCAAAGACTATAGATATACATTTAAAATATTTCTTCTTAGTTATCTTATGCTGGGTTTATGCCAAAACCTAAATTAAGTATTCACAGAAATAGATTACATTCAAAGTCATTGCAAATGTGCAAACAGAGATCCGGCAGAATTGACAGGTAAAGAACATGAGTAAATGAGTGACTCGATGGTCCTTGTTTACTGTGAACTCAGCATTTAAATCATTTACCATAATGCACAAAGCAATTATCCTTAAAATAAGTTACTCATATTTGTCAGGGTTGGTGGGGTGGAGGAAAAGGAGCGAGGACTCAATTGCAGGGAAATGGGTTTATTAATAATCAAAATAAAACAAAAGAGCAAAACAAACTACCCCAAGGGGGAAAACATTAACAAATAAAATAAACAAACTTGACTGGGCAAGGTGGCAGGAAGCAGGAAACAGGACACAACAAGGGCATATCAGATGACGAACTGGCACAGGACAGCAAACATGAGGGGAATATAAGCACAAATAATTAACATACAAACAGGTGAACATAATAAACTAATAATGGGTTAACAAGGAGGGTGGGACTAGACAATAGACGGGAGAGCACATGACAAACAAAACACAAGACATGTGCTCACACAAAAACAAGACTCGAACACGCAGCCAATGAGATAACTCATTAACCGCGCATTCACATGACACGCACGCGGCGCATGTAAACATGCACCACGTGCTAAACACAACACCAACAGAAGACTGAACGCAAGACACGAGTACACGATAAGTGAAAACACTTACCGTGCACTCACACATGCAACGTGCATGTTTCATCCCAGCGCCAACCAAAACCGAAACCAACTAGACTGAGACGCTGGGAATGAAACACCACGCTGCAGACAGAACAAACAAACACCAGGACAAGAGCGCGCATCTCAGACCACGCGCAAACCCCGCGCTTCCGCATTACGCAATCAAAAATGCCGCTCATACAATGACACAAGAACAGAAAACGAGTGCTCGACCCGAAAACTCGAGCCGAGCACAACATACAGGACAAGACATGACTAGTGTCTGGACTCTGCCACCAAAACATGAATTTACAAGACAGGAGTGGCAGAACCCTGACACATATTAGCCTGTTAGCAGTTTTTAGGCAAATCCACTAGAGGGCAATGTGTATAACTTTACAAATCTGAAATACATTACTTAGTGTACTTTTTTATGTTTCAGATAGACATACTTCTTGTACACGTCCATGAGAAGGCAGGGCTTCTTGTAGATCACCAAGCAAACCACTGATAAAACCCTTCCCTGAACCTGTCCAATGGTGTTTTTAAAAGCAAACATAAGGTAAAAAGTTAAGTGCAAATGTAGTTGTAAACTTGCTTTCACATTGCTTTTATCTTTTTTGTGCAACTGTGCTTTACCGCACTCAAACAAGTGCTCTGCATCACAAGCATAACACTGTACAATGTGAGCTACTGAGCAAACTGACCACTGCCAAAAAGTTGGCAATATAGAGATATGTGATGCAAACATATTTGATTACAAATTATGGACATTGTTAAGTTTTCTGGTATTTATTTGGTGTTATTCAAAGCTCTGCAGGAAAATAATTTGCTATTTGTCAATTATATGTTCCTGTAAATATCATTAGTGTCAAAATGTACCCTGTAGCAGGCCACATTAGACCACAACCCTGTAGCATTAATTTTATTTAAAAACTGCAGTCAAATATAGGTTGAAATACATCTTTGCGGTTTCACAAGAATGTAGGCTGAGGCATATATTTCCAATGAGCCTGTGTTGAAAACACCTCTGATTGCTGTGACAGACCAATTAGAATTGTAACGCCGTAGTGGCGGATGGTGACAGAACGAGACGGAGAAGGATAAACATTACAAAACGGATTTATTAAACACTTACGGGGAACAGATACTGGAAGACAGGATGAGACAACCACACGACTCAGACGAAGCAGACGACCCAAAATACCGGACAACAATGGACACAGACGAAAGGGTATAAATGGATGACGCATTGATTACACTGATGACACAGAAGGGATGAACACAGGTGGAACATATTAACATTGACAGTGGCGGGAGGAAGAAAAAAGGCACGTGACAACAACAAACGATGACGCGGACGAACACTGACAGTACCCCCCCCTTTTTGAAGGCGCGTCCTCGCGCCTTCAACGGGAAACAACAAAATGAAGGAGGGTAGAAGGGGAGGATACAAGGGAGGAGTCTGAGGGAGACACAGGAAGGGAACCGGAGCAGGAGGACCCAGGACACAGCCAGAAGGATGGCCCCCGGGCGGAGTCGAGGACGGGAGGATCCATGGAGGAGGAGTGGCTGCTGACTCCAGGGGGCCGACCGAGGGAGATGCCGCTGATGGCGGTGGAGCCCACGGAAGTGACAGAGAGCCGAAGGGCGAAGGTGACGCCGAGGTTTCTGAGGGCCGGGCGAGGCAGGCAGCTCACCCGAGCAAGGCGACGGCGGGGTTCCGGAAGCCCGCGGCGTAGCCAGAGCGACAGAGGACCAAGGCGTAGCTGGAGGGATGGAGGAGCTCAACGCTGCCGGTAGGACGGTGCGATGAGGTGCAGCCGGAAGAGTGGAGTCCAGAGGCGAAGGAAGGGCGACGACTGACCAAGGTGGAGCCGGAGGGACGAGGGAGCCTGGCGGAGCTGGTGGGCGGACGGCCCACGACGAAGACGAGGGAGGAGTGAGCCAACGCGGAGCCCTGGGGTCGAAGGGCCGAGGTGGAGTCCGCAGCTCGGAGGCCGTAGGAGCTGACGCTGGGCGACACCCTCCAGAGGGTGACGCAGACAGGCAGCGCCCATAAGCGAGCTCCATTTCCGGAGCTGGAGCGAGAGCTGGGGGGCTGGCTGACTGCAGCAGTGCTGGAGCTGGATGACTGGCTGCAGTTCTGGGGGACCGTGGGAAGCTACTCATGACCCTGGAGCTGAGGCTTTTCCGGAGAAGGAAGATTAAAAAACTGTGCGGAAACAGATGGTTGCTGCCTAAATACAGCGGACGGATATTGCTGCCTAAATACAGCGGACGGATATTGCTGCCTAAACGCAGCGGATGATTAAAATTACAGCTCCAGAAGCCAATGAGCACCCTCCCAGTGTCCAGCCGCTGTCCATCTGCATAGGGGGGGTGGGCGGGACTCTCGGTGCTGTCGCGGGTATCCGCCAGGACTCCCCCTCTTGGCGGTGTTGCCGGCTCTCGCACCTGGTCAGACGGGGGTTTAAGCTCCTCCATCTCAGCTCGATTCCGCTCTGTCGCTCTAGGGGGCGATAGCTCATCGGCTGGGGTTGGCTCTCCGTCTGCGGTGGGCTCTGGCAAGCGCTCCCTGCAGGTGGATGGTGATGCTTGGCTGGTCACTGGGTCTGGAGTGGCACTGACGAGATCTTCCTCCAGAAAGGCGGTGAGTGGAAATATTTTACTCGCCAGTGTCCACTCCATAATTGCGGCGATGTTGCCCCGAGGACCATCTTCGGGCGATCGTGCTCTGCCACAGATGATGGGCGTGCAGAGCACATCGCCCGGAAAGCTGTTCACAGTCGCTTGGATATGGTCCTCAGGGCTGCTTTCCCCCTGCTCCAGCAGGTGGTGAAGGGAAACGGAAGGGCGGACGGGATTCAGGGAAACACGGAGGGAGAAAAATAAAACACTGAGGGGCAAAAAGACTATAAAAAGAAAATCGGGGGAAAACACGCCGCTAACTTTGGGTCCGGTATTATGTAACGCCGTAGTGGTGGATGGTGACAGAACGAGACGGAGAAGGATAAACATTACAAAACGGATTTATTAAACACTTACGGGGAACAGATACTGGAAGACAGGACGAGACAACCACATGACTCAGACGAAGCAGACGACCCAAAATACCGGACAACAATGGACACAGACGAAAGGGTATAAATGGATGACGGATTGATTACACTGATGACACAGAAGGGATGAACACAGGTGGAACATATTAACATTGACAGTGGCGGGAGGAAGACAAAAGGCACGTGACAACAACAAACGATGACGCAGACGAACACTGACAAGAATAAAGTATTTAAGAGAGCTGTGTAACATTAGTTCCTAACCTCTGCAACTTATCCGGGATGCAGCCCTTAGAGTGGTCTTTAATGAGCCAAAAAGAGTCAGTGTCACACCTCTGTTCATCAATTTGCATTGGTTGCCAGTAGCCACTCTCAGCAAATTCAAGGCTTTGATGTTTGCAAAACAACCACTATATTTCTTCAGACTTATGTGCCCTCCACAAGCTTGAAAGACAAATTGTGAAGCCATCCCATAGAGACACAAAATAACTTTCACGGACCTTTACATTTACTCTTCCCTGCTGGAGGAATAACTTGCAATATCTTAACTCAAACAGCAGTTTGAAAAAAGCTAATTAATTTGTTATTACTAGAACTTTCTAATTATTTAAAATAAATAAATGAATGAATAATAAAAATAAATAAATACTTGCTACAAATATCTCATTCATTCATTCATTCATTTTCTTTTCGGCTTAGTCCCTTTATTAATCTGGGGTCGCCACAGCGGAATGAACCACCAACTTATCCAGCATATGTTTTACGAAGCGGATGCATTTCCAGCTGCAACCTATTGCTGTGAGGCAATCATGCTACCCACTGCGCCACCGTTACGCCCACTACAAATATCTGTAACTCAAAACTTTTTGCTCTTTTGTTTGTCTGATTTCTTTTCTGTAAGTTGCTGAATGAAAGCATTAACAAAAGTACAGTTGTTGCATTAACAAGTTGCGACAATTGTAATCCCTCGCAATGTAAAATATTACGAATGTTCAAAATCATGTTAGTTCCAGTATTATAAATATTAAAAGGCGTAGCTTTGATCCTTACAATGTTTCAACATTAACTGTTGTTAACAGTTTTAATAATAATTTGCTGTGATTTATGTCAACTATTAACTCATTTGACAATTAGCTAGAAGTGATAACTTACAGCTTTCTTACATTTTTCACTTCAGAAGACTTGATTTAGGTTTGTGTGATTAACCCTTCCATTCACTTTGTAAGGTTTTTAGGTGTCAGCTTTGTAGGTCCCATATACTTTCAGTATGTGGATTCACATAGAGAGATCATTTTTAATTGAAAGACAAAAGAGACATATCTGAAATGATATGAGGATGAATAAAATATTTAATTTTTTTATTTAAAAATGCTTTCCATCCATATTATTCATAACACCACTATGAATTGTACTCTTAAAATGAAACAAGGGAATGCATTTGCCTTATGTGCAATCAAAATCTAGTGGTGCAAATGCATACCTTTCAGATGGCTATTATCCCCATGCCGTCGCATGAAGCATGCAATCAATTTTATCACTCACAGCTCTGCATTTGCGGTGCATCGTTAGATGCGCCCTGACTATTTACATGACACTCCACACTGAAATGGCTGCAATATGAGCTGGATAGTAGCCATTAGATTGGATCATACAGGATGTTCCTGCTGGTGTGATTTATGATGGCCTTATTACTGTTTGTGTCATTTTATTTGCCTACATGATAGAGCTGTCAGAGTGAGGCATGATGAAGACCATGCAGTAGGTTGGACATATCTGCTGGGATTTTCCACTGTCATGTTTGCAGAGCGCGTCTCTCTCAGAAACTGCTGGCTGCTTTATTGCCTGCCTGTGAGATTAAATCTGGGGCGAAGATACACTCTTTCTGAACATTAGGCCGACAGAAGTCTCCAAATACTGGCAAAGGCTCTTATTGCTACTGTCTACGCTGCTAAAAACTTCATTTTGTAAAAGTAATTTGTAAAAGTGGGAGAATAGTGGTGCTCTGGGTTGTCATCAGAAAAATACATCATAAATATTTGTTGTTGTATTGAAATATCTTTTGAAGTCAAATAAAACAAAGCTTTATGGAAGAAAGGATCATTCTCTTATCTACAACCAGAAATAAATAGCTGTTGGGAAAACAGTAAGGCATCAGCATGATCAAGTAGATGTTATTAAAGAAAATAATAATAAAGAAAAAACGTGGTCATGCATGCATATTGTAAACATCAGCCGGTAAGGGGTTACGTTAAATACAGTAGACAGTGACACTGCAAATATGCGAATAAGAACATTATCACTAGGAATGTGAAATGTCTGTTAATGAATCCCCAGGATTATTATTTATTATTATATCATTATTGGTTAAACTCGGGTATGTAGTATGAGCAGTGTGAAATGTGATTACAGATAACCCATGATTCTGTTTATGCAAGAAATCTAAATATTGAAAAAATCCACCCTGATCTCAAAAGGAATCATAACTATTGTATGTGTTGTCGTTTTGCTTTTTAAAAGATGTGACACCAACCCCACCCCTAAACCCAAACATCATTGGGGGATGAGCAAATTGTACTAATGTGCACAAATGAAATTGTGTAAATTCATACGAATTAGAGACTAAATCAAAAGTTACAAATTAGAATAAAATATCATTGGAAAATCACATTTAAAGCTGTACAAATTAAGTTCTTAGCAATGCACATTACTAATCAAAATTTAAGTTTTGATATATTTACGGAAGGAAATTTACAGAATATCTTCATGGAATTGGACCTTTCTATGATTTCTAAAAATATACCCCTGCAGCATAAACCTGGTTTTGTGGTTCAGGATCACAAATAGTTATGTATTATATATTTGTGTGTGCAACAGTGAATATTATTGAGTGCACTTACATTATTCAGTCCCATAATGCACCTATATAATAAGCATATAACCTACATACGTTTACCATCTTCTGCACGAACTACAGAAAAGAGCACTGCAGGGATGACATTTTTATAGGTCAAAACCTGGAAACGAATTAGCATTTTAGCACATCTAGTTCCGTAGTCCAGAAGTCAATGTTTTGTTTTTGAATGGGTCTGACTAAAAATGGGTACAGTTCATGTGAACTCTGGTACATTCAGCTTATGATTACAATACAATTATACTAAATTGTTCAAATTAATCTGCTATTGATGATGTCTGTGGCTACTCATGTGTCTAGGCAGTCATTACCTAGCAACAGGGAATTTGTCTGACACATGGTGATGCACATGCACTGTAGTTCAGAACAAACCAAACTACAAAAAAAAAAAACACAATCCAATCCACAATCTAAATTTGAACTGGAGAATGTGAAAGAACCCTAGAAATCATAACAGTGAACAGGTAAGCTCGAATTGAGCTCACTAGTCCACTTTCATATGCTCATTGTGTTCTCAATCTCGCTAGTTTTTAATTGCTCTTTCACAGATCACATGGCAGCACTGGTATTTTATACACCGTTGGATTTACAGATAATGTGTGTCCTGTGGGTGAAAATGTCTTGTTGATGCCAGAGGTCAGAGGAGAATGGTTTAAGCTGGTATAAGCTTAAATAACCACTCGTTACAACTAAGTTCTGCACAAGAACATCTCTGAACACACAACACACTAAACCTTGAAGCAGATGAGCTACAGCAGCAGAAAAAGAAAAGCACACCAGAGACTCCTGTATCAAGAGTTACTGGCTGATAAAAACAGGACAATTAAAGACTAAATATAATTTCCTGATGATTGTTGATTTACCGGTTTGTGGATCAATTGGTACCGGGCCACATAAGAAATCATTAAATATTTCCGTTTTATTTATTATCTGAGACTGAACAATCTTTTATTTTGAAAAGTCTTTTATTTTAAAAAATGACTGTATTCTCTTGCTTAGATCTCGGACACTTGAACGCCCAAATTTAACCCACAAGCAGCAAACGTAAGAAACAAACATCTTTGGAAAGTTTCTTTGCTAAGGGGAAAAGGCCCAGTGAAGGACCCACAAACTGCCAAGGAATAGACCCGCAACCCAACAACAAATCAGGTGAATCCACCATGTCTGTGCAAGAAGATGAACTGCTGGAGATTGCAAATGGCGGTGGCCTTTTAGGGGCCATTAGCATGTCGCGTCTTTTATAGAGTTCACGCAAGTTCGTTGTTTCCAATGGAGGTGCACGGCTTGCGCCTTCCAGACTCACTCAGTTGAATGAATACCGCGAGTCACATGAAAAGAACTGATCGATCGATCAGCTTTAGCTTGTATGGAATATACACATTTCGGTAGACTAATTATCTCAGACAAACACAGAACACCCAAAGACTGCAGTGCTTTGTAATTTTCTCCATAAATAAAACTTTTATCAGAGTAACAGCAATGTTTTGTCAGTTTGTCATCATTTGAGAAAATGGTTGATGGTTGCCTAGCAACCTTAAACACTCGCACCACCGGCCTCACTCCGCTCCCACAGCTCTAGGTCCCACCCATACTTGTCACCCATACCAAGCCGACCAATCACAGATCTTGTGCTCTGCATTTTTGCAACTTGTAGTTACATTTTTGGAGAGCTGTGCTTCAGGGTGTGTAATAGTGTATGGTGAAGGTTATGCATTTGCATTTACATTTATGCATTTAGCAGATACTTTTATCCAAAGTGACTTACACCCGTGAACACACACCCGGCGCAGTGGGCTTGTCCAGGGAGCAGTTGGGAGTTTGGTGCCTTGCTTAAGGGAATCACCTCAGCCATGGTATTGAGGTGAATATTTATTCAATCCCTGCTAGTGCAAAGACTCAAACGTGCGACCTTTGGATCCGAATTCTAACCTCTAATTAAGCCAACTGTATGAAGGCTATACTTCAGACCTACAGCATACCCTCGACAAAGGCCTTTAGTTTTGATTGACTATTGTTTATACACTATAGCCTAACATAGTATTAATGTTGACCATGACCACTCTTTAAGACCAGCATGCCACAAAGCTGGTTCAAACTCATGTCAAAATCAATTCTATAGACCACTTTAGAATGTAGTGGAGCGGGAGTGATGCTATCTTGTTGAATATACCTTGTTGAATCTATGCCACAAAATGAATTATTGCAGTTATTTTTATTATTATTATTATTAATCAAATAAAGCAATACTACTAATACTAAAAATGTATGCAGTTCTGAAAGCAACGTGGATAAAAGCCCAGTAACGAATTTCCGGTCCACTCAGTGATCTAATTTACTCATTTTAATTAATTTATTGAGTATACAGAGTGATGTAGGGAATAGCGATTGCAATTTAGATAAAACTATTTGTGGACCCACAGACTGGTTACAACACCAGTTCCATCTATATCTGAATAATCTGATGGCAACAGCAACTATTATAATATCACAGCACTCAATACTGCAATTGACCAATCAGATTCTATAATATCAGAAAGCTGACTAATTAATGGCTATCGAAAACAATAGATTCAAGTTTATCTCTAGAAATTGTGGCTAACTAAAAACAGGTGCCAAGGAAACAATTAAATTGCATGAAGCATAAATTAGAACTCCGTTAAATCTCTTTAGCTATGAAGGAGCAACCGCTGAGCAATAATGTTGTCTTCTGGGCTCTTCCCCCCAATGTGTTTTTAAAATGTTCTTCTTTCCTAAATCATGTTAATTAAACCTACAAAGCCTTCAGCTCTCCAAATACCTGTCGGCATGATGAAACAGCTTAGCAATTCTTACAAATTCTTAAAGCAATTACAGACTCGTACTCCTTAAAACCGAGAAGTGCGGCTTCACAGGGAGCATTAAAGGAGTTTTCCTGTAAGTACAGACACAAACATGGACTCATTTAAGCCAGCAGCCTCTCCTCTCCTCCCCTCATTAAGGGTTGCCCTCAATTAAATCTAGCTGGGTGACAGCAAAAACTGCAGCAGCAAAATCTAAGCCACTGTCATCTGTTTGGGATGAGTATGAGAAATGGGGGAAGTGCGTCATTTAATATATTGCGATGGAGAGTCTCTACTACATCTCTATTTGATGTAGTTGCTGTGCTGCGTCGTGTTGTTGTTCTCATCCACGCATTTCGCTGTCATTCGAGCTCCCCCTGCTGGCCAGGAGCTCAACTGCGGCTTGTAGAGCAACCATCAACTTGCATCTAATTTTTTCCACTCCATAAGTCACATCCATGGGCTCCTGCAGTTTTAATGAAGTCCATCTTTGCTATTTTAACAATGCTTTATTTTATTAATGCAGGCACCATGTTTTGTGTTTGAAAGCACTGAATCATTTAGCATAAGCTGAGAACATTGGCATCCAGTGGAGAGGAGAATCTGTCCCTCTAAATCGTGACAGGCAGAACATTGAGGAGATGAATAATAAAAAGCTGTTGAGGCTAAGAAAGATTATTATTATCATGGCACTGTCCTCAATAGGTTAACGGTCTTATCAGCTTAAGACCATTACAGATGAAAAGTCACATTTGGTCATAAAGCAAAATGTGTGATTTCTCTGAGCTGTTTTCTTGGTAATTAAATATAAAATGTGTTCCAGTAGATGCAAAGTACAAAGGCGACATTCAAAAAATGATTTAATTAGCAATGCTTGTCCTCAGAGTAGAACATGCAGTGAAACTCAGGTTAACATCTGCAATGGAGACAGCAGTGAGTAAGCGATGCATATAATTAAATTCCACCCAATTAATGAGATTTTTGCTGTGAAGGAACACAGTGTCATTGTCGGTCCAATTCGATACTGGAGTCTAAATAGTTTGAGAGTAAAGAGCATTTACAGAATATGTTGTGTTGGCAGATTCTGTTTTGAATGTATTTTTAATGTGCAGTTTTCTGATTTTACTTTCTACTTTAAGCAAAGAAGTGTGAAAAGTAGGCAAACATGAATGAACATATGTAGAGCATTATTATAATATATTAGTGCCTGAGTCAAATGACTTCCACTTTCATCTGTGATACATTTTGAAGTGTTTCAATGGGATTTCACGCCAAACATGGATGACATTTTGGTTCACTCCAAAATGAAAATTCTGTCACCATTTGCTTACTCTTTACTTGTTTGAAACCGTTACTTGAGTTTCTTTCTTCTGTAAAGCACAGAAGAAGATATTTAGAAAAATGTTGGAAACCTTTAACCATTGATTTCCATAGTATTTGTTTTTCCTACATGTTTTCAGCTTTCTTTAAAATATCTTTATATTAAACAGAAGAAAGAAACTAATAAATGTTTGAAGTAAGTAAAGGTTGAGCAAATTGTCTAAGAAATTTAAGAAAAACTGAATATAAAGAACTATACCTTTATGTTTACACAACATTTAATAGGTGCGCATGTAACGTTTTGTTCATGTAACGTTTTATTTTAGTGGATAATTCATATGAATTTCTATGATATTATTTGTACAATATAGTATATATTTTCTCATCTCCCAATGAGAGGGGTTAGGGGTAGGGTTTGGAATAATCATCTTCGGTTAAAAATCTAAAACTTTCATACAAATTAAGTATGAATTTGTACCTGACAATATGTATAATAGTTATTTTTTTCTTGTGAGATGGAGCTTGACATAGAGAGTAGGTGCTAGAGTGTACACATAAAGTAGACTCGTTTCCTTTGTCAAATGGTTGGGTCAAGGTTCTGTCTGTATAAACTTTTCTCATCCACTTGATGAAGATAAAGAGCTATTCCTTTAAGTTTACACAACATTTTCAATACTAATGGTGTGCACTACTGACTGGCAGAAGATCCAAAATGGGTTTAATGGATTTCATTGTGAGACATATCAATGCTATCTCACTTAACTTTTTGGTTTAGTGGATAATTCATATTAATTTATATGATTTTATTTGTACATTATAGTATATTTGTGAGATGGAGCTGGACATAGAGAGTAAGTGCTAGAGTGTTGTCAAATGGATGGCTCTGTCTATATAAACTTTTCTCATCCACTTGATGACGTTGAACACACTTCAAACAGAGGTGAAAAGTGCTTAGAGAGTGTGTGTCTAAACTGAGTAAAACACAGCCCATATGTGTGCAGGCAAGTAGTGTTTAAAAAACTTTAAAAAGTGGCATCTCCAACTATTGGCTTGGTATGCATAATACAACATTTTTAATCATTTTTGAGAAACCATGTGAATTGAAATCATTTTGACAACAAAGGAAACTTTTTTTTTGTTTTTAATGGATTGTTGTCAGATATACCATAATACAGATATACCATAATACTCTACTTAAATGAGAGTTAGCACACATATAGTTGAAAACATACTATATTAGTCAACAGAATGCTACCATTAAATTGTCACTCAATTTCTTTGCTTTCTTTTGTAGGTAGCACCTAATTTTGATATTCATTCATTAATTTTCCTTCGGCTTAGTCCCTTTATTTATTAGGGGTCACCACAGCGAAATGAACTGCCAACTTATCCAGCATATGTTTTACACAGCCAACACCCATCCACTCTCACATTCACACTCATACACTATGGCTAATTTAGCTTATTTAATTCACCTATACTGCATGTCTTTGGACTGTGAGGGAAACCAGAACACCTGGAGTAAACCCACACAAACACGGGCATGCAAACTCCACATAGAAACGCCAACTGGCCCAGCCTTGAACCAGCAACCTTCTTGCTGAGATGCGACAGTGCTAACCACTGAGCCACTGCGCCACCCCTAAATTTAATATATGATAGTTAACTATAAGTAATAACTCTGTTAGCATTCCAGCTACATAGGCTATCACACTTTATTTGATGGACTCCCAGTAGACGCAGTAAGTAACTTTGCAACTGCATGCCAGCTTATTCTGCTGACCTTAACTCTAAACCTAACCTGTAACTAGAACTCTGCTAAACTACTGTCTAAGGTGGGCTATCAAAGCACACAAACACACTGTCACGCTCAGGTGAAGGACATGAAGGCACGAGAACACGGGATAAAACGAAACATGAATTTGTTAACAAACACTTACTACAAACACAGGCACTGGAAGAAACAGGAAACTCTGGGAGGACATGGGGTGACGACAGCATGGACAACACTTTGGGCCTAGACACTACAGCTGCGCAATGACAATACAATACCGGACCATGAATGATACAAACTGAGGGGTATAAATACAAGAGGGATAATGGGACAGATGATACACAGGGGTGAACACAGGTGAAACTAATGAACACTAAAAACAGCAGGAAACAGAACAAAGGAATCACATGACATGGGAAAAGCACATGGAACACAACAACAGAACCTGACACACACACACCCCAGAAGGTATAAAAATTAAGTTTTGTAAGGTTTGTAAAGTTGTGATTAATGTTAGTCTTTGTAACAAAATATTAAACTCTTCAAGCCATAATTCAAGTCATAATCATACATTTTGCAGGTGTCCGTGCTGCTCCTTTTATGAGTGCTTCAGTGCTTAATGTAGATTTTAAAAGTTGTTTTTCTATTTCTCTTTAGTTATTTAGTATTATAGAACTGTTACAAATAACATTATTTCTCAGTCTTGAATCTTATACCATTTTCTCTGTAATAAAATGCATATCATAAATGTGTTATTAGTCGTTGCTTAAATGAAAGACCATTAGTCAACCAGAACAATCTTTGGTTGGGGACTGACCTATAGAAAACAGGGAAGAAAACATTAATATGTGCATTTATATTATATTATATTAATGAAGGATGCATAGATAGACTATATATTTTATAATTAATGCTAACATAATGACAAGAAGCTGTTGATATAATGCTGCAAATGGATTTGAAAACAGTTGCTCATGGTCAGTTGCATGACAATTTGTCAAACTAATATGAGTGTCTTTGAGGTGATGATTGAGGTGATGTTCAAAAAAACTGCGCATTATTCAAATACACACACTCATAAAAGATATTCATTCATTTTGTTTTCGGCTTAGTCCCTTTATTAATCTGGGGTCGCCCCAGCGGAATGAACCGCCAACTTATCCAGCATATGTTTTACGCAGCGGATGCCCTTCCAGCTGCAACCCATCTCTGGGAAACATCCATACACACCCATTCACACTCATACACTACGGAAAAATTTAGCTTACCCAATTCACCTATACTGCATGTCTTTGGACTTGGGGGGGAAACCGGAGCACCCGGCGGAAACCCATGCAAACATGGGGAGAACATGCAAACTTCACACAGAAACGCCAACTTACCCAGCCGGGGCTTGAACCAGCGACCTTCTTGCTGTGAGGCGATTGTGATAAAAGATATGATAAATAATAATATAACTATAATACAATGATAATAAAATTGTGTAAATGAGGGAAGAAGTGAAAAAAAAAACAGAGTCTGCCCAACACAATGTGTGTTAACTATCATTAATATCAGATTGCTGCTTACATAACTAAATGCATAATTTTTTTATTGGTAAAGGACTTGGGTGCTTATGTACATCTCAGGTATTTGTAGTTATTTTGTATTATTACGAAGTGAACTCTCAAAATGTATTTTGTTATTGTGAATTATTTAGACAGCCAATGTGCATATACTCCATGACACAACAGTTGTCTAACTTGATGGCAACCATGTCTGACTTTGTCCATGGGTGCTTCAAACGAGATATATTTCGCTATTTGCCACTTTTCACGAGTCTCACATTCAAAACTAACTAACTCTGTGAATTGATGTGCTACATGTAAAATTATGTTGCCGCTTTCTTCAGTGTTTGGCGATTCAGTGGCGGTGATTCAAATGCCCATGCTAGTATTTTCAGGATTCTGCCTCTTCGGTCTTGTCAATTCTTGTTTTGGTGGCAGAGTCCAGACACTAGTCCTGTCTTGTCTTGTATTTTTGTGCTCGGCTCGAGTTTTCTCGGATCAAGCACTCTTATCCTGTTCTTGTCTGTCTTTGTCTTTTGTATGAGCGCCGTCTTGGCATTCTAAGCCCTCAGTCTAGTTGGTTTCGGTTAGTACTGGGATGGAACATGCACGTTGCATGTGTGAGTGCACGGTAAGTGTTTTTATTTATCATATACTCGTTTCTTGTGTTCTGTTTGTGTTGGTGTTGTTAAAGCACGTGGCCTGGTGTTTACACTGTGGCCACGTGTGTTTCATGTGAACACGTGGTTAATGAGTTCACTCATTGGCTGCATGTTCTAGTCTTGTTTTCAGGTGAACACATGGCTTATGTTGTCTCTTTGTGTCATGTGCTCTCCGGTCTATTGCCACCCTCCTTGCAATCCCATTATTAATTTATCATGTTCACCTGTCTACTTGTTAATTATCTCTCCTTATAGCTCCCTTTTGTCTTCTGTCCTGTGCCAGTTCGTCAGTGGTCAGACTTCGTTGATCATGTCTCATCCTGTCTTGCCTTGTTGTGCCCTGCCAGCCCCACCCAGCCATGTTTGTTTTCCTATTTGCGTTCTAGT
The DNA here is from genome assembly GCA_903798125.1 of Danio choprae. Lineage (NCBI taxonomy): Eukaryota > Metazoa > Chordata > Actinopteri > Cypriniformes > Danionidae > Danio > Danio choprae. The sequence continues at coordinate 3,703,305 of CAIGQW010052771.1, forward strand.
TATGTTTTTCCCCCTCTGGGTGGTTTTTGTTGACCTTTTGTTTTATTTTTAATATTAATAATTCTGCTGCACTTGAGTCCTCTCTCCCTCATCCATCCTGAGATCCCTGACAAATGTAATATAATTAATATTATTCATTCATTCATTTTAATTTCGGCTTAATCCGTTTATTAATCTGGGGTCGCCACAGCGAAATGAACCGCCAACTTATCCAGCATATGTTTTATGCAGCAGATGCCCTTCCAGCCACAACCCATCTCTGGGAAACATCCATACACACCCATTCACTATGGACAATTTAGCTTACCCAATTCACCTATAGCGCATGTCTTTGGACTTGTGGGGGACACCGGAGCACCCGGAGGAAACCCACGCCAACACAGGGAGAACATGCAAACTCCACACAGAAATGCCAACTGACCCAGGCGAGGCTTGAACCAGCGACCTTCTTGCTGGGAGGCGAATGTGCTACCCACTGCGAGGCCCTAATATTATTAGCAGGGATGGGCAGTATTTGTGATACAATTATTTCAAATACGCATTTTAAATACAAAATAGTATTTTATATTTGATGGGGTTTATGAAAATGGCTGAATATTTTGTATCAAAATACTTTAGTGTCTTGCATTTAGAAAATACTTTAAAATACTTTAAGAAGTCTAGATGACATAAAAATGCAGCCTCTGATTGGTGCTTTCTCGGTTATTTGCCTAGGCTTGAGATCAGAACAGAAAACTGATTAATATTGAAGGAGGAGGTAGTCAATGCTTTGAGTATGGATGAATATTATGTAACACACATAAAGAAAATAACAGACAAATGACATGGGTATATTTGGGAGCAAGTCCACAATCATTGAAAATAGTATATTGAACAATGCTAAGACAGTAATATTTTATGGCAGTATAATGTACAATGCATTAGCATCTTGGTTTAAGAAATGAGATGATATTCCAAAAACAGGAATATGGAGCCTACAGCCGATCATCATTCTGGAATGGAAATTCAGGTGGAAATGTAGAGGGGGAAAAATACCTAAAGATTGTGTACTGTGTCACGGATCACAGAAGGCAGAGACAGAAGTATCGTTCACGCAGTGTTTATTAAAACACAGGATAGTCTTCGCACCGAGGTGCTAGTAAGCAGTTCAATGCAGAGTCAAACAGAGTCATAAGAATCACTTCCCTTAAGTAGAGCAAGCCGATGACAGGGGTTAGTCTCTGAGTACACAGAGTAGCAGAAAGCCTTGGCTGATGATCGGGAAGAGCAGACGGAGAGAGTAGCGATCATGTGAAGATGATACCAGACAATGAGGGACTGGAGAGGGTGAGTCTATATAGTGTGGTGGTGATGACTGGAGCAGGTGAGTGTGATGAGTGCACAGGTGTGTGTGATTAGTAATCGGGTGACTGAGTGCGTTGTGTAGTGGCTGGAGAGTGTGAATGGTGATCCGGGCTGACAGAACGTGCAGGGGGTGTGACATACTGGTGTTCACCAAGTGGTTAAACTGAGACTCTTAAAGAAGAACTGAAATACTCTTGGGAGAGTGCGTATACTGCACAAATAATAGTAGTTTTAGATGGATTGCTGATGTAGACGCCAAGAAAATAAGACATTAACAATATTAAAATAAGTCCTACAGTCGCATTACCTACAAGACTTCATTGGCTGTTTCAAATGCCAGTTGATCTGCAGGTGCTCTGTATAGTTAATGAAGAGAAAAGATGTCTGTCTATGAAGAGTTGCAAAAACTGATAACTCCATTTTTAGAGATCATGTTTTATGTTGTGCATTGAAGAGAACAATTGCAAAAAAACATGATTTATGGAAATGACTAAAACTGAAGATTTTAGTAGTTTTCAGAAATCATGTTTTTATATTAAGTATTGAAGATTTCAATTGCAAAAATCTAAATTTATTTTAAAAAACGTTTTAAATAACCTCTTCATATATCAACCTAGCGGCACGGTGGCTCAGTGGTTAGCACTGTCGCCTCACAGCAAGAAGGTCGCTGGTTCGAGTCCCGGCTGGGCCAGTTGGCGTTTCTGTGTGGAGTTTGCATGTTTCCCCGTGTTGGCGTGGGTTTCCTCTGGGTGCTCCGGTTTCCCTCACAGTCCAAACACATGCGCTATAGGTGAATTGGATGAACTAAATTGGCCGTAGTGTATGAGTGTGTGTGTGAATGTGTTTTTCCTCTACTGGGTTGCGGCTGGAAGGGTATCCGCTGCCTGAAACATATGCTGGAATAGTTGGCGGTTCATTCTGCTGTGGCGTCCCCTGATAAATAAGGGACTAAGCCAAAGGAAAATTAATGAATATATCACCCTTTTTAAAATATAAGACTGTTAAGAGATGGTGTCAATTTTACTGGCCACCCAATAGATGGAAACACAATGAAGAAATATAGTACTATATTCCAACTCATTATCTGCATTACATGGTTTCTACAATGATTAAAGAAAACATCTTCAAGCCAGGACTTTATGTATGAAATTTATACAAAATGTACAGGAGTAGAGGGGAATGAGTTGGCAGAGAGGCTGAATTAAACTTGCTCAGAGAAACGCTGTTGCTGTCAAACACTGTTTACTTCACTATGTCATTTTAATGGTGAAGGCACTGACCCAATAGGCCTATTGATGGAGGGTTTGCGAAGAAATGTCATGCTCCCTTGTAAAAGTATTTTGTAGTATTTTCAAAATACAGTATTTTATTTTTATACATTTGTGGCTGGGCCTCACAGTGGCGCAGTGGGTAGCACGTTCGCCTCACAGCAAGAAGGTCGCTGGTTCGAGCCTCGGCTGGGTCAGTTGGCGTTTCTGTGTGAAGTTTGCATGTTCTCCCTGTGTTGGCGTGGGTTTCCGCCGGGTGCTCCGGTTTCCCCCACAAGTCCAAAGACATGCGGTATAGGTGAATTGGGTAGACTAAATTGGCCGTAGTGTATGAGTGTGAATGGGTGTGTATGGATGTTTCCCAGAGATGGGTTGCAGCTGGAAGGGCATCCGCTGCGTAAAACATATGCTGGATAAGTTGGCGGTTCATTCCGCTGTGGCGACCCCAGATTAATAAAGGGACTAAGCCGAAATGAAAATGAATGAATGAATGAATGAACATTTGTGGCTGCTGTATTTATAGTTTATTTTGATACATGTAAAATTGAGGTATTTGGTATTTTATTTTAAAATACATTTCAATGTATTTTTGCCCATCCCTGATTTTTAGCAAGTATTAGTAGCCTGTGATAGTATTTTCCTGTTGTTTTTTTATGTACAGTAATGCGCTAAATATACCAAGTTAGTGTCTCTGCAATATTTAAAACTATTTTAAAGTTATTTCTAATATCACCAATTACAGTTAGGCCTACTTTAGGTAATAATAAAAAGAGCTAAATGTTGCAGGTGTTCTTCCCGTTATGCAGGAACATTTCTGTGACCCAGACTCTTGCTAAAGTGAATTTCATTGAGATTAAACTTCAGAATGTATAAAGGAATCTTCATGACGATCTCTATCAGCACAAACATAGAGTGGTTTCTGGACGTTGTGAATCACAAACAAGAACAGTGGAAAAGATATTTGAACAGTTTGTAGACATGCCATTCTTGATAAGAGCTTGTGTTTTTGTGGCTTACCCCTCTGGCTAGATATGAGTTTTCTTATCTTTTTGTAAAACAATATAATTGTTTAAAAAAGTCTTTATGATAATTCATTCATTCATTTTCATTTCGGCTTAGTCCCTTTATTAATCTGGGGTCACCACAGCGGAATGAACCGCCAACTTATCCAGCATAAGTTTAACACAGCGGATGCCTATCCAGCTGCAACCCATCTCTGGGAAACATCCATACACACCCATTCACACTCAATTTAACTTACCCAATTCACCTATACCGCATATTTTTGGACTTGTGGGGGAAACCGGAGCACCCGGAGGAAACCCACGTCAACACAGGGAGAACATGCAAACTCCACACAGAAACGCCAACTGACCCAGCCGAGGCTCAAACCAGCGACCTTCTTGCTGTGAGGCGAACGTGCTACCCACTGCGCCACTGTGAGGCCTTTATGATAATTAATCTAAAGAAATGTACTGCTGCTGACATGTTTTAATATATATATATTTTCAAATGCTTTTTGTATTCCATTAATCTTGTTAAGGTATTAAAAGAAAAGCACATTTATAACACAAACTGTGATTTATAACACATTAGTATGTTAAATAATTTAACACTGTCTGTTTTAAGAATAATAACACACTGCTTGAGTTCAGAATAACACAAATTGTGTTGTCCTTAACTAGATACATGTGTTAAGAAATTTTTATGCAGGTTGTGGTTTTAAGAGTGCACCTTCATCTAATCGATTAGCATGGCGTTAAAATTCACGCCCCGTGCTCTCTCCCTCTCTCTCTCTCTCTCTGTCATGTCTTGATTTATAATGCTGTAGGACTCAATTAATACGCTAATGGCCTTTACGATTGCTTGCTTTGCATTAAAAATTTCTTCTAAAATTATTCTCACTCTCAACCTCAACCTGTCACCCTTATCAATTTTAAAAATTACACAATAAAACACACAATAAGTGGAATATAACTTTTCATTCAAAAATATGTTTCTGTGTAGCAGGTATTACATCTGGCTGCAACAACCATTAAAAAAATATGTCCTACAGTGATTATGTTTCTATCCATATTCAACTTATGCACAAAATGTTAACATTATTTATAATACTAACACAGGTGAAACTCATACTATCAAATGGAGAAAAGGTCATGGAGCACATGGGGAGTGAAAAACACAACAATGCTGTAAATTCGAAATTGCCCCAATACCTACTGTTCTTTACATTATTCCACTTGAAGGAGTGAATGAAAATAAGTGTGTGAATTTAAGCACTTAGTGCATTGTTTTGTTTGTGTTTTGATGATTCAATCTTAAAGAGCCCCTATTTTGCATTATAAAAGATCATATTTTGGTTTTAGGGGTCTCCAACAACAGACTGATATGCGTGCAAGGTTAAAAAACACTTTCATTGTCTTATAATATGCATTTATTTTTACCTAATTAACCCAGCGACTACCATATGATTCGTTCATTTGTTCCCAAACCCCTTCTTAGCGTGAAGCTAATCTGCGCTGATTGGACCGATGACCCAGTCTGTTGTGATTGGTCAACTGCGTTCAGCAAGAGATGGAGAGAAATGCCCATCATGGCCATCATGGCTATGAAGTAGCGCACTGTATGTGAGAGCCCAGTATGTGAGAGCCCAATGCAGGAATGCAATAAAGCAATGCAGTTAAACACCAGCACATTACTCTACTCTTAAAACTAACCCCAATGAATAACAACGACACACATTCAGTATTAATCTACACAGTGGCAAAAGTTGAAACGACTGGTGAATCCCGTGTTGCAGCGTGGTTATTGTTTTAAAAATCAGAAAAATGACAGGAACAAACAAAGCACACGGTTGGCTATACTGTGGTCTTGTTGTGTTGTTGTGAAAATTAACTTTAACCTTTTTTCCCCACAGCCGAATCTCCATCTGTCAGTGATCGTCATCTTCGTGTCATGATCAGTCCCGTGATCTCCCGCACTCCGCTAGTGTCTGAAGGGAAAGCGCGTTCACATTTTACTGGAACCAGTACAACATATTTGGTACACTTCTGTGCATATAACCCATTTGTAACAACAAAATCTACATAAGCTTTGCGTGACTAAAATACTTTTAAAACATAACATTACCTGTCTAAAAGAAATACTTCAGCCATAGTGTCATCCTTCCTCCAGCATGCAAAAGTAACTCCAATATTGATTCAGGATTTGAAAAAGTTTTGATTGAGCATCGGCGGATCTGCATGAACAGAGGTGCGCAGTTGTACAAATCTACATTTGCTGACAGACAGTTTGGGCTACTTCGCAAATATGGGAATTATTGGCCGACAATTTTTAATTGGATGAACATTTTTTAGTCTTATGCCTTACCCAGAATATAAAATTACATACAAATACATTTAGATCATTTACTTTAATCAGTACTATTGGAATGTGAAAAAAACTTTCAACCAGCACAACAACAAAAAAATTCTAAAGACCTACTGCACCTTTAATAAATAATACTTTATTTTGAAGCTTACCCCAATAGGATTACCTTGTGAATGCCATCTTTTAGTTAGACATGGAAATTCATTTGGCATGTAAACTCTCACAGTGCTTTATTTGAATTTTCTAGCTGTTGAGTGTACATGAGTTGTACTGTAGACTCGTTATTGCGGTGCATTGTGGAATTGATTAAGTGCACTTCAGAAAGTCCACTAGTTTCTGACACCATTAGAAATGGCTGCTCTCTCAAATAGTCCACTATTTAAGGGTATAGGGGTGATTTTGGATACTGTCACAGAGTCCTGACACAAACACACACACACAGACATACACAAATGCATGCATATATTTTTTTAAAAACATGCATGCATAATTTTTTTTTTAAATACATTATTTGAATAAATAATATGGAGTTATGTTAAAAAAAACCCAGAAGACATTACATTGCTTTAATGCATGTTTTAAAAATGAGGACTGGTGCTGAGAGTGCTCGTTTAAAGCATACAAGACCAATGGACCTTGTGTAAATGTTCCTCTTCCCAGCTAAGCCATAGTGTGCAAAACATCTCCATTAAGTGAAATCCTAAGCACAGCATTTTCGTTTAATATAAAAGCAACTGCCTTTGCAATGCGCTTCAACTTCCTCTAATGACCTAATTATCCAGTAATGACTTCATTGACCATTTAAAACCCCTGTTTCTTCATCCCTTCCCGCTGGGTTTTTAACTAGCTGATTGATCAAAATATTTTCTACTCTCTCTCTCCCTCTCCTTCTCTCTCTCCCTCCCTGATTAGACGTATACAAAGCTTGAATACCATCCCATCAGCTGTAATGATGTTGCAAAGTTAGGCAGTCAATTAGCCTCTGCCAGGATGCAATTAGACTGATGGGATGCCATATTTACTGAAATGTATGCTAAGATGATGAAGTGGGCCATCGGTGGCTGCATCTATTGACACAGCTTGATTGGTGCTATTTATAGTGCTGGATCAGTGTGCACATTGCAATGCTGAATGCCAATTAGACATCCCAATATAAAAATGTTTCATAGATATTCACCATTCTGATAAGCCCATAGGTTTTTGTTTGTTTGTTTGTTTGTTTTTTGGCACACTTGTTCACCAATTGCATTAATCAATAGTAGCGGTGGGGATACTAAAAAGTAAACTGCAATGTACTTTGTGATTTGTAAGAACAATGGACTCTAAGTTGTAAGTTAACATGATGAATACCTGTATTGATCACACTTAATGTTAATTTTAGTGTTTACCATGGCTTACAAACTGTAAAGAAACTTTATCAGGTTAGATCCCTCTATTTCTGGGACATTATATCTCATTCGCGTACATCAGGGAGCCACTATGAATATGCAGGAGACTTCCGGAGCTTCCGAGAGTCTTGGGATGTCTGGATTGATTGACTGACTGACTGACTGATTGATTGATTGATTGATTGATTGATTGATTGATTGATTGATTGATTGATTGATTGATTGCAACATTAATTTTAATACAATATTTATAACTACTGTGTCACATAAAAAGAATACATTTCACACAATTCTCAGTATACTGTATACAAAACAAACTCTGATATCCATACCAATACACCCACATTATTATAATTACATAATTTTTATTATTTGGTCTGCAAAGTTGGAAAGTAGCAAATAGGTCCTCCACAGAGAACAGGCCAAACCCGAGAAGAAATGTTTCAAAATATTAAAATTTTTGGTAACACATTAGAATAATGGTCCATTAGTTAATGTGATGCATTTACTTACATAAACTAAGTATGAATCATCTTGTTAAGCATTTATTAATCATAGTTCAACATTAACTAATACATTATTCAAATCCAAAGTTGTGCTTCTTAACATTAGTTAATTAATGTACTGTGAGTTAACATGAACTAATATTATTAACGAAGATGAATAAATAACGTGATAAATGTATTACTCATTGTTTGTTTATATATTTTTCATACCTACAGGGGTGTAGTGGACATTGTCAAAATGGGGGGGGGGGGGGGGGGGGGCTCATACCTAGTGTAAAATTGTTGTGAATAATATTAATGAATTTATAAATAATAAATGGAAATGGGGATAAAAATAAATAAAGTGCTACAGAAAATATTAATATTTATATCGAAAGGTTTAAATGTATAATAATATAGGATATATTGTGTAAATGAGTAAAGCAGAAGGTAAGACATCAGTTTGGCAGCACAGTCTGAAAATGAAGCACTGAATGTAAAACAGCGCGCTGCAGTGGGCACGTCATTTAGTAGATACACTTCCTTGTTTTGAAAGATTTGCAGTCATGTTGGCACCGGTGTTTTCCTCGCTAGTTTTGAGCGCATTTGCCACTGTTTTATCGGGAGGTAAGTGATGACTTTTAGAAATACTCTATAGCTAGTAATTGCAAATAAATTGGTTTAGCGGTTTTATAGATTTTGACATGAATGTCTTCAGAATATCTTCAGATCAGTCAGAACGAGCGATTCGTGAGAATGCAGACAATGAACACTAGTGATTTGAGTCCAGTGATTTAACAGCCATATAGCGGGAATGCTATAAAACTGACTTATTTTACACGTTTTAACAAAAACGAATATTATGCCGTTACGTAGGACTAATGTGTTTATCTTGTCTCGCGCAGACCACGTGATAACGTTTAGCCTCGTGACGTAAAACCTGCAGTGTGTTTGGGTGTGTTTGCTGTTTATTCAAAATCATAGATGTGATTCAGAATGCTAACTCAAAAGTGAAGTCTATTCAATAGAATTAAGTTTTTATTGAGAACAACCATACTAAATAACAGCTTATTTCTCATACCTATGAAAATAACCGAGCTTTTCTAGTAAAAGAGTTCATGTTTTTGTTTGCTTGCTTTTTGACAGATTGCTGTTCGTTACCACAGTTTTACCACAAATACCATTGTTAAACTATGGTTAGTGTGACAAAAGCAAGGTTATAGGAATAGTTCAGGCAAAAAAGAAAACTACTTCATTATTTTAGTTTACCCTTGTGTGATTTTAAACCTTTATGGTTTTCTTTCATGGTCTCTTTCCTCTGTTGAACACACAAGAAGTTATTTTGAAGAATGCTGGGGGCTGGCACTCAGCAAGCTTTCATCTTGCATTTTGTATTGGTTTATGTAGAAGAAAGAAACTCTGATAGAATTCATACACCCTGCAATGGTGCTTGCATCCTTCTAACTTGGTAACAGTCTAAAACAATCTAGCTTGAATGAACTCTTTGAAGAACCCATCTGTTCCTCATCACTGCAATACAGACTTTTCATATTTCCAAAATGCAAAAACTTAAACTAATTCCCTTGTGTTTCTAGGGGAAGTGTTTAGATTCTCTTCTTATTATGGGAATCACATGGTTCTGCAGAAAGCCCCAGCCAAGCCAGTCGTGTGGGGATTTGGACAGACAGGAGACAAGGTTGTGGTGTCATTGTCTGGGTCACACATGCTGGAACAAACGAATATTGCTCCTGTTATCAATGGTAAGTACTGTATCACTTAAAGAAATAAAGAACGAAATAATTTCTAAAATCTAAATATACAGGATACATTAATCTTACAATGTAATAAAAATTGAAAAGGTTTGACAGTGTTTTATCATGCCCATGATATGTGCACCTTTTGTGAGGCTGCTTTGGAATGATAATTATTGTAAAAAGAGCTATACAAGTAAACTACGATTGGATTGGACTGAATTGAATGTGGGTCTCCCTGTCATTCTAAAAAGGCATTCACAATCCACGTAGAATGTATTTTTGCATTGAAAATTTTAAGAAGATACAGTGGAATTTTGGGGGAAAACCTTTTGATTTTAGCATGTGTGAGAAACTAAAATCAAGTGCAAGTGTGGAAAAGGACGTAAAAAAAAACCTTAAAGTGACTTAATAATGATCTAATACAGAAAGCAGGTTCACAATCTACTTGTCATAAACACTATATCTCTAAGACAACCACACTGTGATCAAAGTTCATTAAACTAAAAACTGTGTAACAAACCAAAATAGTCAGTTTGCATTTATTTCCCTCTGGAAAAAAGTACAAGAGCTATTTACTCCTCTAAATTATAGTTGTAATTGCTTGACCTAATATATGTATAATGACATAATATGTTTATAAAACACCACATAAAGCACATTTTAAAATTACTTTTATGCTTAACGTGGATATTGCCTTTACACTGTAAAGACCGAATTCAGTTACGTGATAATGCAAACTATGCAGGCAAGCAGATAAATCTAATATAAACTAATTGCACATTAAGTTCTTTGCATTCTGTGTTCATCTTCTTATTGTTCTTGCCCATTATTATTAGCCTATTGGCTAATAGGAATGATCCTATTACTATTGCTAAAATAGCAGTGGCACTTTTATTGCCTCCAGACTGAATATTTATTCCTGTGGGGATTTTAGTCTGTGCAATGATAATTTTCCCCATTCGTTACTGGTAAATCGGTTAGGTAAATGAAGGGGATGGACTCAGAAGTATATTGCAGCAGGTGCACAATATATTTTCATACATGCCATGGCATTACTGCTATTGGCGCCTTTTTTGTGGAGGCCCTCAGAGATGTGAACTAACAAGATGAATATTTTCAGTTTGATTTCATGACGAATTAAAGATTTTATTTCATTACATATCAGGTTTGATAAATTCTGAAGATAGAAAGTGCATTTGTCTCACAGGTATTTGGCGCACAACACTCAAACCCATGGAGGCTGGTGGTCCCTACATACTGACTGCATATCAAAGCACAACTAATACCTCCATTGTACTTAAAGATGTGCTCTTTGGAGACATCTGGTTATGTAGTGGACAAAGTAACATGGCATTCACTGTTGGTCAGGTAAGCAAATTTCTTTTAACATCAAATGTGACAGTAGGCACATTTTCATTACCCTTGTGAATTGAAATTGCGAAGCGAAAATGTGGCTTATGAAAATGTCTATTTTGCAAAAATGCCAATATATACTTTCCAGAAGAAAATACATTCATGGCTGCTCCCAAGTACAGGAAGTACTATCTTGCCGTTAATGTTTGTCTGATGCCTCCTTTTATTAAATATAATGACTAGTGTGTTGACTGTGATATAACTAAACCTACATAGACAATATCTGTATGATTTCTAGAATGAAATGTCACAAGGACAAGGTTCTGGTTAAAAGAAACTGTCATTTTTGCAAGTATTTTATCAACATTTAGTAATTACTACAAAAGCTTTGCAGCAGTTTGTAATGAAAACACACCTAGCCACATAGTAAATGTCTCTTGTTCTTCAATAGGTGATTAATGCAACAGAGGAACTAACCATGGCCTCTAAGTTTCCCGATGTGAGGATCTTCCAGGCTGCCTTGGAACAAAGCAAAAAGGAACTAACTGATCTTGCAGGAGTGGAAGTTCCTTGGTCCAAACCAACACCAGGTATGGAATATGGTCTTGAACAATTTTTGTGTTAGCAGGCTTTATGCAAAACACCTAATTTTTCTTGAAGAGAGATAAACAGCTGTTCTTGTTGTCTTTGTGTGTTCTTCATTCAAGGCTTGCTTGGTGGAAAGGATTTCAGCCATTTCTCTGCAGTTTGCTGGCTCTTTGGCCGCTACCTCTATGAGAAACGGAAATATCCCATAGGCCTAGTACATTCGAGTTGGGGAGGAACACCTGTGGAGGCCTGGTCATCCCCAAGGGCACTTCATAAGTGTGGGTTGAAGAGCTCAGTTATCAGGTACAATACCAGAATACACTGTTTTACCATGTTAGCAAGTGTTATTTTGTAATATTGTTCTAATTTTGGGCTGAGATCTTTAATTGAGGACTCTATGTAATTTATTAGTGATGACATACAAAACACATGACACCATTGGCAGAAATAGCCACTGCAATTTTAATTGTTATCCAATTGTTAGTATTGATAAATAATTGATAATAATTGTTACAATAGTTTATATATTTTTTAAAGTCCTGTACCTTTAAACATGGCCACATGGATATACCATACTATAGATTGGAATTTGCTTATGGAAATTACATGCATATGAGGTTATGCATAGTAAATGTACACATTGTAACTCCACATATGGGTTTCCGGGGAGGAGACTGAGTGTCCCTAATGAGCACATTTTTCTGCTGACTAATTTGGCGCAGGTTCTGGCATATATATATTTATTTATTTATTTTTTCAGATAGATAGATAGATGGATGGATGGATGGATGGATGGATGGATGGATGGATGGATGGATGGATGGATGGATGGATAGATAGATAGAATTGACACCTGTGTTTTAAACTATGGTCATGATTTAAACTATGGACATTCCTAAATGTCATTGACCTATATAAGTAAATGTAGTTGCATGAGTAGTGTTAGTATGGTACACTACAGTACAGTACTGTATAGTGAATTATCTCTCATTTAACATTCTCAACTTCTATAACTGAATTGACTGCAGTGAGCAGTATACCTGGAGCAGTTCAGTGCTGTGGAATGCCATGATCCATCCATTGCTCAACATGACCTTAACCGGAGCCATATGGTACCAAGGTAGTACATTTAGAATGTTTCTGTATAGCAGTTATACAATGTTTCTGTATAGCAGTTATACAATGTGCAAACACTTGCTGATTTACCTCTTTTTTCTAACCTCAGGTGAGACTAATGCAAACTACAACAGGGATAAATACAACTGCACTTTCCCTGGCATGATTGACGACTGGAGAATGGCTTTCCATGAAGGCTCTGAAGGCCAGACTGCCCTAGACTTCCCATTTGGATTTGTTCAGGTGCCTTTAAATAGTCAATACTGGATCAAAAATGTCTTTATAGTTTAGGCAGAACCTACTGTATGTGTCATTATTTCTTAAACTGGTAGCCAATAATTTAGAATAACTATATCTTTTTTTAATGTTTACATTTTTTAAGGCTGCATTCATTTTTTTCAAAATTACAGCAAAACAGTAATATTGTTCAATTGTTGGGAAAATTTTTGGCAGTAATAATTCATTAATTAAGCCAGTAACTTTTACAGTTTATTCTAAGCAGCTGATTTTGTACTAGGAAACATGTCTTATAGTTTATTACTCATTACATTTTTTATGGAAACCTTGATACACTCCCTTTCAAGTGTTATTTATATAACAATAGAGTAAGCATATAGTATAATCTAAATATATACAAAATAAATGCTGTCCTTTAGATCTTTCTATTCATGAGAAAATCCTGAAACAAAATTCGACAAAATATTAATCGATATTCAACACTGATAATAAGAATCTTTATTAACACCAAGATAATCCACAATAATTAATGGTTACACTTTATTTAGTCATTTTTACAGTGTAATTGTTCTTTTAAGTATTTAGAATTGTTAATTAACAATTATTATTCACCGTACGTATAGTTTGCATAATTTAAAGTTATTATAGTAAGTAGATGTAATGGAACAAGGACACTGCTAAGTGGTGTTGCCTAGTTGAAATAACATGTTGCCAAATTGAGAACCACATCAACAGGTGTCTGAAGGATCTGACACTGATGTGTTTTATACTGTATTTTTTATCAGATAAATGCAGCCATGGCAACCATAAGTTATTTCTTTATAATTGTTTTAGCTATGAGTGTATAACACAAAATTGCACTTCTATTTCATTTCTAGCTATGCACATATAAGACAAAAGATCCAAAAGACGGCTTCAGAGAAATACGCTGGCATCAGACAGCAGACTATGGCTTTGTCCCTAATGAGCGGATGAAGAACACCTTTATGGCTGTTGCTGTTGATGTACCTGATGAAAAGTCCCCATGGGGCAGGTAAGGAGGAGCAGAAACTTTATTCCAATTGTTTAATAGAAGTGAAGTCTAATGGGCTGAATGTGGGTGGATGTTTTAATAGTATTCATCCAGAGGATAAACAGGATGTGGCCTTCCGACTTGTGCTTGGAGCAAGAGCTGTCGCCTATGGGGAGAAGAATGTGTCTTTCCAAGGACCTTTCCCTACTCAAGCTGTGCTCGACAACAGTTACGTTACCATTGTGTTTAATCAGGATATTAAGGCCAGTCATGAAGATGGTTTCTTTGAGGTAAGATAACGTTCAAAAACTGGCCAACAGTGGTGTAAATTAATGATTTAGAAATACTCAAATTACTGAAACTGAGTAGTTTTTTTTCTCAGGAATTGTACTTTACTACATTTTAGTGCTTTAAGTACATTTTAGTGCTGTATCAGCATTTTACTGTGCTATTTTCCTTCAAATTGCAGTGACTGCTTTTTTGTTTATTTTTTCTTGTCTACGATGATTGGCTAAGTAGAATAAGCCGTCCCGTGATTCCTGTCATATTAAATCACGCATACACTACCTGACAAAAGTCTTGTCGCCTATCCAAGTTTTAGGAACAACAAATAGTAACTTCACTTCTAGTTGATCATTTGGCATCAGAAGTGGATTATGACATGCAAAGGCCTCTAGATCACTCATATTTCACCAAAATAAAATATTAACATGCCTTGATTTTTAATAATTTAATTAGGACAGTAAGGTCTGACTTTTCTTAGACAAAAGTCTCGTCACTTAACATAAATGATGTACAATATAGAATATAAAATCATGGTGCAGTGGAAAAAGAATGAATATTGTGTGTGACTCCCATTAGCTTGGAGGACTGCATCCATAAATCTCTGCAATGACTCAAATAACTTATTAATAAACTAGTTTTGCTCACCAACTGCTGGACATTTGTAGCTCAAAGTGTGTTAAACGTGAACATTGTCACAGCTTTTTTTTATTTTTAGGTTACATTGATTTTTAGATTCCACAGATTGCTCAGCATCTGGCTGCTTCCTGTCAGTTTATTATAGGTGTATATATTAATGTAATGTTGTCTCGCATTAAATTCAACTCACGTTTTAAATTTTATATTGCCATGATTGGCAAAAAATGTAGCTTACACTTAAAAACACGGTTAAAAAAAGATGTAGTCACCTTGGTTTGGTCAGAAACCGTACACGAGTTGCAACTAAATTGGCTGAAAAGGCTCCAGGAAAATATTCTCCATGTCATTACACCACCAGCAACAACCTAAACTGTTGATACAAGGCTGGATTCAGGCTTTTCATACTCTAAAATGTTTTCCCTGCCACTCCAGTGTTGCAGCAGAAATCTAGACTCATCAAACCAGACAACCTTTTTCTCATCTTTTATGTAAGGGATAATGTACATCTAGGCAGTTGTTCTCACAGAATAAAACCAGACAGTCTTATCAGCAGCATGTATGTATAAGACTGAAGGGCTTTATTCTGCAAAAACAACTGCCTAGATGTACATTATCCCACTAATTACACAGCTGCTTGCAACAAAACTAAACAGTCAGACTCAAAACATTGATCTGAGCTGTAATAATTCAAGCTTGCTGAAACAAAAATGTGCTTATTGCACCGAGTTGCTGCCATGTGACTGGCTACTTAAATGTGTGCCTAATAAAGTTGGTACAAAGTGTACTTTCAAGTTCATATCTAATTTGAAGATTGTAATTTTTTTGGGGGGTTTTTTAGAAAACAAACTGAATCATAAGTTCTGTTTGCTTGATGTGAGATCACGACTGTTGAATTGACCTTTGCTCTGTTTTTTTCTAACGTAGATCTGCTGCTCGGAGGATAAGATGTGTGAAACAGATGACAAATGGACACATGTTTCCATTTCAAGCAGTGGATTGAATTACATCTTTGTAGAAATACCACCATGTCCTGCTGCTATTGCTGCTGTCCGCTATCTCTGGACAGACTGGCCCTGTAAATTTAAAGCTTGCCCCATCTACAGCTCTGATGGTCTCCTACCCGCACCACCATTCATCCTGGCCATAACAAACCAGAGACCAACAATAGTATTCTGATCTAGTTTATAAAACTAAAATCTGCACAATCTGTATGTTTCTGTTCTGTTTGGTTCAAGGAGACCTCTGCTAACAAGCTGACGATCTGAATGTAAATGCTGAATAAGTAAGACATACTAACTGAGCAATTCTCAAGTGAGCATAGTCCCTGTGACTAAAGCTACCGTCATATAGTTTGCATTAATGTATATTTTGCTAATTGTACATATTTACAAAGAGCTTTTGAATGAAGGCATTTCTGCAAATCTTTTTGAGTGACGTAACCTGAAAATATTAAATGAATGTAACTGAAAAGCATAGTTCACCCAAATCAAAAATGTATTCACTATTCACTCATCCTCAAGTGGTTACAAATCTTTGAGTTTCTTTCTTCTATTGAACACTAAAGAGGTTATTTGAAAACTTAAAACCTGTAATCATTGAAATCCATTACAGGAAAAGCAAATACTATGTTTGTCAATGGTTACATGTTTTCAGAATTTCTCAAAATATCTTCCTTCATGTTTAAATGAAGATAGAATCTCTGACAGGTTTGGAACAAGTCAACGCTGAACAGAGGACCGCAGAATTTTCATTTTTGGGTAAACTAGCCCTTTAGCTGGTATTCTACTACAGTATTTCTACTGAGTTCAGTCCGTTTGCACTATAATTTAGATACCACACACTGGTAAAAAAAAATCAGTATGTGAAAAATCAGTATTAATTTTTATGTCAATTACTATTAAACATTGTGTGTTAAAAACATTTCATAATTTGTTTGATTTTAGTTTTTGCTTGATGTTGTTTTTTAAGTGTCTTCATTTTTAAATTCATATAATATCCTGCAGGATGAAAAATGTTAGCACGTTACAGTGTAATAATAGTAAAGAGGTTTTCAATCCTGGTCTTGGAGACTCAAAACACTGCACTTTTTTAGCTTTTATCTGACGCACTGCGGCTCATTTATAGCACATTTATAGTAAAACACTTTTATCCACTGACACTACTTACCTGAACACTGACAAATATAATGTTAAGTAGTGATTGAATAACACACTTTTTTTTCCGCAGCACATCACATTTTTTGGAGGTACTGATAGAAAGACTGGATGTGCAGCTTGGTTAATAAATACATTGAACAAATTGTTGAAATGAGCAATAGATTGTGTTTAGATGGATTGCTGAACTACAAAATCACGCTGTGTGTGTGTGTGTGTGTGTGTGTGTGTGTGTGTGTGTGTGTGTGT
>CAIGQW010052771.1:3744001-3768053 GCA_903798125.1 Danio choprae
TGTGTGTGTGTGTGTGTGTGTGTGTGTGTGTGTGTGTGTGTGTTTTCTTCAGCTTCTTGAGTGTTTTTCAGTGCAGTAGTTAGCCCTAAAGCGAATCGCCGGCCTGTGCAGGTGTTGGTGTGTCTCAGGCTGATGCTACTGAACCGTGACCTGAATCGCTTCCTCATATGGGCTGGATTCTTTCCCCCATAACATGAGCAAAGCAGACATTATTAGTTTATCATTACAGACTCTTTATAGAAGCTAGAAAATTATTGTGATTGATCGTTATCAACAACAAGAACAAAAAAATCTCATTCTTACTTTCAGGTCAGTCCCTCCCATACATACACATGCTAGCATTTCCTTCCTTTTCATGCTCTGCTTCCGGCCATCCACGTTACTTGCTTCTCTGGTGTTCAGTCCCTTTTGCCTATTTTGTGTGTGTGTGTGAAGGTGTATGTTGCTGAAAAAGGTGTCAGGGTGAGAAATGCAAAACATACTAATGTGTGATTTCATCACTGTCTATAGTCTTGGGTTATTATTGAAGCAAAGATTTTGAGGCATCAGAATGAGATTAGAGGTGGAATCTGATAAGGATCTGCTCAAACTCTGTTTTCCTCTTTGCTTGAAAAATGAGGGAGGGGGGGGGGGTCTAATTCTTACCAGTGAATCATTTACTTAAAAAAAAAAAAAAACTAGTAAAATCTTTACTTTTAATCAATTCAATGTATCTTCTCGGCATACATTTATTAATTTCCTTTAAAAAAGTATTCATGATCACAAAGTTTTAAAGTAAATCAACAAAGTAAAAACAAGTGAAGTAAATTAATCTTATTTTGTTTTTACATTTTCATTAAAGAATGCATTGTTTTCTTTGCAGTTTACTTTTTAGATTAGTAGACATGTAGAATATATTTGTTACCTTTGAAAAGGTCAATTTAAATATTTGTGAAAAATTTTAATATTTTATTGTTTATTTTCACCTTTTCTTTTTTTCAGTGAATTTCATTTAATCCACACTTCTTTCTCCCATTTAAACATTTAAAATATAAAGCGCCAGTATATTCTATATTTTAAACATGAAACATACTGAATAGTTTATTGTTCATTCTCGTTTTCACTTTTCTGTTTCATATTTAGGTTACATTTTCAACTATAATTCTCATATATAAATCTAAAATATAACTATTATATAGCATAACACGCATATGTATGTATGCATTTCCTAAATTCATTTTTAGCATTACAATGACTTATTTAAATTTTTCATGTTTTATTTCAAATAAGTTAATGCAGTGGGTAAGTCATTAGGACAGAACGTGAGTAATTGTAGATTTTATTAAACATGTATTTGTATTGTTATTAACATTGCAGTAAAATCATAAAATATTATATTTATGTAAATGCCCTGAACTCTTACAACAACAAACCTATTAGTGTTATAGTTCAAATGTAGCCAGTTCTTGGCAACTCTGGGTCCCCAAAAGAATACTTTTTTTGTGTTGCTTGGGTGGATTAGGCGTTTTGTGTGTACATCGTTTTTGCATTTTCATTGTTACTCATCCAATAAAAAATCAGTTAGCCCACAAACCATCAAACAGGAGTATGTGTGTGTAAGTGTGGGTGTAAAAAAAGTCAAGAGAGTGATGCAGTGTAGTTTATAAGGGAATTGGTCTAGACAATGTATCAATAGTCTTATTTTTATTTCCTTCAGCCCTCTCTTTGCTTTTCATTTCAACTGTCCCTTTCTTCTATCTCTCTCTCTTTCTCGCTAGCTCGCTCTGTTCCCTAGAGAGAGAGGATTCTGCCTGCTGCTCGTTAGCGCTCTCAGCCAATCTGCATTTTTAATTAGCGGTTATTGCTTCTGCTTAATATGCAATTGCTACCCTGGGCCAAATGGGAATCCTTACAAAAAGAGTGAGGGGAAAGAATGAAAGAAAGGGAGAGGGAAGAGAGAAAGGGAGAGAGAGAGACAGGCTGGGTATTGTGTTTCACTCCAAGACCCTGAGACAAAAGCCCCCTCCGCCCCTTCTCGCACCCTCCACCCGAGGGAGAGATTTGGAGGCAGAAGGGGTGTTGTGTGAAGGGGACGAAGGTGCAGTCACAGGGGTGATGCTTTTTCTGTTGTTTTTCCATGACCTGTGCTGCTATATCTTTTTGTTCTTAATTTAAGCACATTTCAAATCAAACACACCCTTTTTATCGCATGTTTTAACCTCCCCTCCCTGAGGCTCCGGGGTCTGGTTCTTGCTTTTTGACTAGAGTTCTTCTCCAGGCACAGAGGACAGGAGAAGAGAATAGGAGAGGCTCTTTTTAATCTTCTTCTTTGCCCCCTCCCAATAAAATGCAGAAGGATTTTGACTTGAGGAGATGTAAAAGAGGCTTATAGCACTCGGCTTTGAACCCTTTGTAAGAGAATGGAAAAAATGAAATGAATTTTCCTCTCAGTTTTGGGATCCTCTTTGCAGACAGGCCCCATTTATCAAGGAGGCTGAGTCAGGACTCATTTGCATAAAACCTTCGTTTGCCCCGTTCCGCTAATTAGCAATTTGCAGTTTAATTGGCGAGCAGCTCTCTGAAATAGAGACAAAGCTAACCACGTTTAAAAATACCACCAGAGCTGCTAAAGGAGCCCATCCGTGCTCATTTGCTTCTGTCTCAATCTTTCTCTTCGCAGTCATCCGGCTCTCCTGTGAGCACACCTTTAATCAGGCGAGCCTATCTGCTCAGGTCTGACTCAACAGCGGCACTATTACCAGCTCATTATTGCTCTGACACCTGCAGGGCTTTGTGACATGCAGCTTTTCTAAAGATTGCCTGAAAAATTAGACGAATGGGGGAAAAGGTTTTCTCGCTGTAGGTTAGGAGGATAAGTTGTAGTAGCATGGGAATTCATTGTTGTGCGCTGCTTGTTTTAGCAGAATGCAGATGTGGTGGATGATTGAAAAATAAATAAATCACATCTCACACATTTTTTAAAACAACATTTTAATTCTTTATTGTTACATTTAGCATAAAACTTGCATTTTTCATTTTTTGATATTATTCACGCTTATAAATTGTCACCTTTGTGGTTTAAGAAGTATGTTAGTATTCTCTTCTAATCCTAACCACAGACTGTATCTGCCCTATTTGTGGTTTTACCTGTTCTCCTGTTTTTCTGTAAATGACCAAGTTAGCCTACAGCCTTTTCATTCTGCTGTTTCATTTTCCTGTCATGTTATGATAGACATCTTTCCAGTCCACTCAGCATGTTTAGTCAGAAATATAGAGGGCAAATAAGCGTGTGAAAACCTTTGTTTGTTTGCTTTTGACCCACATTCTGTTTATCCTGGACATGCAATGAAGGCTCTCAATGGACCTCATAAATTAGCCACTTGATTGGCTAAACTGTACATGCATGTCATGGACCATTTATTACTCAAACAAGTTTAGTTTAATCTCCTGAATGTACTGATTTTTAGTAGAAAAAAGCCAGTCTTTTTGTATGCTTGTTTTGTAATTGTGTTTTACATAAGACTGAAAAATTAATTTTCTCTGTCTCTCTTTCCCTTGTCTCTATTCTAAAATAGAAGAGCCCTCCATGTTCACCTGCCAGGTGTGTCAGTGTGTGTTCTCCAGTGCATGGAATCTCCTGCAACATGCTCAGAATACACATTCTCTCAACATCTACCAGGAGGACGACACCACCACACAGACATCAAAACCAGCAGCCATGATGGATCCACGTCACTTGGGTGCTGCACTGGCCACTGCATTCCAACCATCTTCCCTGCGATCAGTACGTCCTCAAAAGCCTTCCCTGAGCTCCACCCATGTACCACCGGACCTGCAGGGCATGAACTTCTCCATGTGTTTGCAGCGCCTGGCAGAGGTCAGCTGCAACAGTGGCGGAGTGGTACCTTCTCCTTCCCCATCTCCTCCAGCCGCTTCACCTTTTCCCCACTCCGCTCCATCAATTCACACAGCCTTCTCCTGTGAAATGTGCAGCCAGGGCTTTCAGTCTCTGCGCAGCTTGTCCGCCCACCGCCGCACTCACGCCTGCGATAGGCCCTACCACTGCGGCCTGTGCCAGCTCACATTCTCCCAGAGCGGCGAACTGGCACGACACATGAGGAGTCACCGCCATTCTGCTGCTGGACAGGAAGCATCTGATCCAAGCCCTGCCAGTGCAGATGAGGATAGAAAGCTTTCTGGACAGGGAGATAATGATATTTCTGGTGGTCACGGAGGAAGCATGGAGGCCGGTAAGCATCCAAGAGGTGCCAGTCTGATCTTGATGCCCTTGCAGTCTAGGGCTGTGGATCGCAATCTTCTGCGGTACTACCCCAGAGAAGCGGAGGAGGAGGTTCAGGGTGAGCCTCAGCAGCCATCTCCCTACGGCAGCCCCTCAGAGGGCTCTCTGGAGAGCGGAGATACAGGTGGAAGCGGGGAAAGTGGGATCGCCAGCGGCAACTGCACACCAAAGCGTCCAGAGCGGGAAGATCGTCCTCAAGGCGACTGGGACCAAGAAGTGGAGGCTGTAGAGATTGTTCAGGACTGGCAGCTGGAGAACGAAAGGAGGCAGGTCACCAGTGGAATTGGCAAAAAGAAAAAAGAAGAGGCTTGCGAGTTCTGCGGAAAGTGTTTCCGCAACAGCAGCAACCTGACAGTCCACCGGCGCAGCCACACAGGGGAACGGCCATACCGCTGCGGCCTCTGCAGCTATGCCTGCGCACAAAGCAGCAAGCTCACACGACACATGAAGACTCATGGTGCCCGTGGAACACGAGCCCCCTTTCAGTGCCAGCTTTGCTCTGTCCCATTCACTGTCTATGCTACACTGGAGAAACACCTCAAGAAGGTTCATGGACTTACTCATGCCAGTGTCAGCACCTATAGCCAGAGCTCACTCACTGAGTATAACAGCCTCGGCATCAAATTAGAGGACGACTCCATCAGTGATCAGTCAAGAGCTCCCATCACAATGCTTGCAGATTCCAGTGTGGACCAAACAGAGCAGCTCAAAGAGGAGGACACTGAGATGAGGGTCAGCAGCACAGATGAGCCACCTACCTCTGAGGAAATGGGCACCACTGGGGCACTCAGTCAAGCCGCAATATAAAATTAGCAGCACTTCTGCACATGACACTCTGATCATGACCAAAACCACCATTCATGATGATTTTATGCCTATGACTCAGTATGAGCATCTTATCAAAAAACCAAGAAGACCTTTCCTGTCTTCACCACAGTACTTACAGACACTCTAGGGTGCAGCACTGATTACTGACCAAGACTTTGATTCATATCAGTACAAGTGCCTACTGGTAAATCCAATATTGGATGACTTCTAAATCTGACCCAACCACCGCGGCAAGGCACTTTGAACCCAGAACAAAATACTGCAACCTAGTAGAGCACAATCAGAGTATATGGAGATGGTCATAAGTCATTTTAGCCCTTTGATGAGCCCAAAAGACGATCGGACAGGAGGACTGAGCAGCCTGCAGGTGATCTGTCAATGTGATTTAAAATTACACAATGCAACTCTCTGAAGTGGATACCTTGGGTTTGCACTTTTGTCGCACTCTACCGCAGAGCCTTAAAGGTTCATAAAAATCTGTGTAAAAAAAGAATATGGTGTACAACCATATTCATCAGGGGTGTTCAGTCCTGCTTCTGCAGAGCCAGTGTCTTGCAGCATTTGGCTTCAACTTTGATTAGTCTAATCAAGGACTTCTACTAAAAATGATTTCATTAAGATGTGTTTGAGAAGGCTTTGGATAAACTCTGCACCACATTGGTCTTCCAGGAGCAGGGTTGGACATCTCTGGTCTAGTTAAGGATGTAACTTAAGGAGCCAATGGACAGCTTGTGTTTCCCAAAATATCTGACAGGGTGGTTTGCTGTTTTTGATGCTGTGTATATATGATGCTGATGCTGATTGGGTCTGTGGCAATACATGTTCACTGTCACTTATCTATGTTAAAGAACATTTGTTTCACATTTAGTAAATAGTGTACATAAATGCAGACACACTTTGTGTCATTTTGTTACCCATTCCACAAAAATGTCACAAGCAATCTACTGCACAACAGAATCATTTTCATTGTATATTGTGAGCCTGTTTAGTCTGTTTACAGATGTTTGTTTTACTGCCAGAATGCATAGAAATGCTATAAAATGTTTTCTTTATTTTTGTTTAGTGGTTTTCCAGGTTGTTTTTGTGGTCATGTAAATGAAAAGTTTCATTTCTGATGAAAGACTGGGTAGGGAATGACAGCGCTGACCTTTCTGAATGGTGGACCCACTGAGAAAGAGCACTTGTGTGTTTGTTCATATGTGATAAAGAGACCAGATTTATGATGAATCTATACAGGGAAAGATTGCTTTGTTACGAGGTTCTGTTTATCAATGTCAGGGAACTGTTATGTTACAGTTTATATTTGTGATGACAAATAATGTAGAATAAGTAATAAAAGGGAGTAAAAAAGCAATTTTTGTATTAACAAATGTGAAAATAGTTGGGCATTCAATAATGTCCATTTCTTCAGGGAGCAGCGAAAACAAAGCTCTTTTTGTCTTCTATATATTGTTATATCAATTCCTGTTGATTGAAATGTAATGTCTTGCGTGATTTCTCACTGTGTAGCCCACAACTTTACCGTGTATTTTGTATGACAATTAAAAGAAACAGATTCAAAGTCAGAGGGGTGTGTGTGAGTATGTGAGAAGCAGGAAGTGTGGAGGCACGTACAGTAAAGTCCAACCTGCTAGTACTTGTCTCAGATCACATCACAAATTCAGCAGTTTTTGCACAGATGAGTCACAGTCCGTTAGAAGTACAGTCATCTCTGAGTAAACCACTGGGTCATTCAGGTTGGCCTTCGAGAAACTGGATTTGGTGACTAGACCCAGGTAGATTACGTGTCCAAAAAAATAGCAGTTCCACATCTGTAAAGGAGTGCTGGGGTTGAAATAGGTGGTAGTGTGAGGAGGATGTTGGGAAACCAAGGGGGAGCAGACTGAGTCATCCTAACAGCTCTCTTCTTTTGTAATGGGACAAAACCTTCACGCCGGTATCTCTGGCCCCTCTAATGAGTGGGACGCTCTATGATCCCTATAGCTCATTAACAAGCAACCTTTTTAATGAGCTTTCAGCCTGGGCTGGGGGAGGTTGAATTGAAGGGACCATATGTAGCTCTCACCCCATCTCCAATTATCGCCATTTCGGAGAATGAGAGAAAGATAGTGACGCACGAGGGAGGGGTACGAAATGTCATTTACAACTCTGGCAGTTCAGCAAAAATTCCCGATTCCCCGAATCACAGGTGATCGCCTTGGGACCTGCATTGCTTCTCTTCTATCAAAACCTTATACACCCGCCCCAGCCACACACCATTTGGTGGCCACACGGGCCCAATTACATAATGTAACACGAGCTTGTGTGAGTTAAGATGTCCTCTGGCAGATAGAAAACATTCCCAGGTGCCCTTTGTCTCTTTTGGGCCGCCTTTTCTTAAACACGTTGCCCTTCTGATCTGGGACTGGCCCATGTTTATCTTTACTGGCCAATCACCATGCTATCAGGGTGTGGAGACGGGTAACTGACCGCACAAACCTGCAGGTGCATGTGGACTTTGAGATGTGTTTTAGATTGACTACAGACCACAACAAAATACCCTTCTGCTTCTTGAGTGAAAAGGGAAAGTTTGTGGTTTTGGGGTCTCAAGAAAGCTGCACTTGAATATGCATGACTGTTCATCTGAATTAGGTTAGTTGTGTCTGTGTTCATCATTTTCACGTCAGACCATGTTCATAATATGAATGTCTTTATAATGTCTTTATAGCGTTCCTAATGGGAGGCATTAACAGAAACCATTAAAATAGGTCAAGGACTCAAAGACCAAGCATGGATCCCCTGCTAAATTGTGTAAGGAATAATTACTGATGGGCAAAAATAACGCATAAAAATAATATTAGTTTCTAGTGATTCAATGGCCCATCATCAGTTATTCTGCTTTTACTACAGTTACCACACCTAAAGACACTAGTATTTCAAGACGTTTGGCAGGTTTTTGTCCTCAAAACAAAGGTTGTTTGCTCTTCTGATCCGATGCTTTCTATTTTGTTTTGATTAGATTTTGGATTGTTGGATTCTGTGAAATAACTGAAGTTATTCATCAAAGTGATGTGGAACTAATTCGCTCAAGACCTGCCCTGGAACTTCTTTAGCCCTGAAGTTCCCTGAAAACAACTGCCCACTTTAGAATGTTCATCAGCCAATCACTATAAACCCATTTTTAATGGTTCTTTTGAATGGCACTATACAATTTCCACAAAAATATGAAGCAGCCCCTCAGTTTTAACTGATAATATATATATTTCTTTGAGCTGCAGATCTGAATACTGAAATAATGTAGCTGAAAATGCGGCTTTGAATGCTTTTTAACTGGATATTTACGAAAACTAAAAATTGTTTTATAATTGGTACAATATTTCACAATTTTACTATGTTTACATGAGCCAAATATGCTTCTTTAAAAAAAAAAAACATTTGAAACATCTTACGTTTGACATTAAATGGCATTAAATGTATCAAGATAAAGAAACACATTCTTCAGGTACGTTCTGTCTTTTCCGTTGCCAGCATCAATGAGATGAAGTGGAGTGGATTAAAGGAGAGAATGAGCAAAGGAAGGTTGTGTGAAGACGATGAACCACAGTAAAGCTCTCTAGTGTTTCTTTATCCTCGTTCCCAAACCAGCATCCAGTGGAAACGTCCCTCCTTTCCTCCGCAAAGACCACAGAGAGAAACCCGAACCCTGAAATTAGCGTTTGTTATTGGCCTTGCGTGGGAGAGGAAGACAACGGTCCAGCTGTCCGCAAACAGACCAACAGGTGACAATTTCGCTTTTTCCTGGAGGAAAACGGCCACAAATATGAGTTCAGACATGAGCCGTCTCACCACAAAAAACAAGGTGATAATCCTGTTACGGCGGATGCTCCAGAACTGACATATTCCCAGCACGGCTGTGGTGGAAGCGGTTTGGCATTTTCATTCAAATTCTGGCCAAATGCACAGCGAGCCTTCTAGTAAAATTGATAGGACCAATCGGTTTGTAGCAAATGGATCTTAAAACGAGTACCAAAATTCCAAAAATTGGAATATTGTCCGTATTTATTTGCCTATGTAACAGTACGCCATTATACATTTTCAGTGGAGAGTTGTTTTTAATACACAGCTATGGAGAAAAAAGTTCAGTTTCGCTTAATTTTACTGCATTTACATTAGATTATATGGATTTGAAATGTTCATGTTAAAGGGATAGTTCATCGCAAAATGAAAATGTACCCCTATTTACTCTCCTTTAAGTGGTTTCGAGTCTTTTTCTTCTGTTAAACAGATATTCTGAAGAAAGTTGCACCTGAAAGAAAAAGAAAAACAAATATGGAAGTCAATGGTTACAGCTTTCAACATTTTTATTAAATATATTATTTTGTTTGACAGAAGAAGAAAATTCATCAGTTGTTTGAAACAAGTAATGGTGAGTAAATGATGACAGAAATTTCATTTTTGAGTGAACTTTAATATTTGTATTGTTCTGCAAAGTCTGAGAAAAAAGTTATTTATAGCATTTTTTCTGAAAATGAAAGTTTGTCAGACTATGGTTTTATTTCTTGTCATTCAAAATCATTTGTATCAGCATTGTGTTGTCTAAAAATGAATATATGTAAACACTTTTTTGTTTAATGTACAACAGTAAATGAAAAGAAACTGAGAATTTTTAAGTCTCTAGGAATAGTTTATTTATTTATTTATTTATTTCAGTTCTGTAACAATACAAGAACAATCATTGGCCTGGCAAAACTGGCAAAATTATTTACATTTTTCAAGCCCTGAAACCCAAATGTGGCACAAATAAGGTGCACTGTGCAACTCTTCAGCTTTCCCATATACAAACTCTCTCTCTCTCTCTCTCTCTCTCTCTCTCTCTCTCTCTCTCTCTCTTTCTCTCTCTCGCTCTCTCTCTCTCTCAATTCAATTCAATAATCGCTTTATTGGCATGACAAATGTTACAAATGTATTGCCAAAGCATTTATAAAGTTTACATTAAAAAGAACATACACATCCATCATTGGTTGTTCTCTCTCTCTCTCTCTCTCTCTCTCTCTCTCTCACACACACACACACACACACACACACACACACACACACACACACACACACACACAACTTAATAACCTCCCAGACAAGCTGTGTGTGACACCGAAAAAAAGGGAGAGAAAAAAACTCACCCACCCAGCACCTGGTGACCTCCACTCTCACACAAATGAGCATAATACAGGTCAAAACAACCGCCTGACATCGGACAGACAGACTGGTTGAACTGGCCTTTACTCCAAAGCAGAGCTCGCAGGTCTCGTTGTCACGTTCACAATGCTGTGACCTGCCCTGAGGGATCAAAGCATACTTACACCAGCTAACCAACTCGTCCCTCGGAAAATAACACCTTCTGCGATTTCTTGCACAGAAAATAAGCATCTACTAAAAGCACAGAAAGCAAAGTAGATGTAAAGTGTATGTATTCGCAGTAGGGCTGCATGATCGCCATATGCTTTAAAGAGCTCTATTTGGAAAGAATTCATCATTTTTGACCCATTGAGTTGATTTTGTAGGGGAGTGATTCTACATAAAACAAAATGGACAAATTCCACGCAAGCATAGAGAAATATAAAAGAACAAAGACAAAAAAAATTAAGCAGAGTCTAATAGTATTCGGGTACAGAAATCGAATAACCACATGTAAATGTTCATTAAAGCTACAGACATTATCACTTCTTGTGTCAAATTAAATGGTTTAAATGTTTTACTGGACACAATTACAGACTTTAACAACTAGCCTAGGCTCATGCTTCAGTCTACATTTTTGCGAAGCATAAAATACGTTTCTCTGAGTACATTTCTTGCATGTTTCAAATGACAAATCCACTAGAGGGCGCTGTGTACATTTTTTGTGAATCTGAAATATGTTTAAAACAGTATATTTTGTTTTATGTTTCAGATACATATCATTCTTTTACAGGTCCACAAGAAGGTGGGAGTAGTCAGATCACTTACCAGCAAACCACTGACCTAAACCCCAACGATAGTGTTTTCAACCAACCAAAACAAACAAAGAGAAAAGTGACTGTGACCATATAGTTTATCTTGATTTTGCATTGCTTTTGTGTCTTTTGTAGAACCATGGCTTGAACTCGAATAATATGTCCCTGCAACTATCTATAGTGTAAAAAAGATTAAAAGAATAAGTCAAACATAAGTTGAAGTACATTTTTGCGGATTCACAAAAATGTAGACTAAGGCCCCATTCATATATCGCTAGTAAAAGCCCATGGAAAACGATTCCTCCAACAAGTCCAACGCACTTCGCAGCTTGCGCTTCCCAAGCGCCTGCCCACCTCAGCTGTGCTGTCTTACTCAGAATAAATTTCAGTTAGGAATTTCAACCAGCTCTGCTATAAGATTTATTTGCAGAAAAAAGGAAAAAGGGTCGCAGTGTTTGGGTGCATACCATTCTTAAAAAAACGAAAAAAACACAAATACGTAAAAACTGAATCACGCTTACAAGTTAGTCCAGGCTCCAACCCTATGCGTCTCCATGCGTTGTTCCTATTATTGTAGTGAAAATAATAAGAGCTTGACAAATCATCAATTTTAGGATTATCCCTGAACCGGAGATATCAGCTGTTCTTCCATTCTCCAGTGAAACCAAAAGTGTGAAGCTGATTGGTCAGTTCTTGTCACGTGACTTGTGATGAGCTTGCAGCATTCTGAAAAGTTGAGTTGTTTTCAAAATAACGAACTTGCACGTGCAAAAGACGCCAAATGTGAACAGCCCCTAAAGCATGTATTTTCAATGACCCTGCACTCTACAAAATGCTAGTTTGTTGTAACCTTACGTTGGGTCAAATATGCATAAACCAAAGGTTTGGATAAGTTTATTAATTCAATTGTAATGACACATTTAACCGAATGGTTGGGTTTGTCCATATTTCACCCAACATTGGGTTGCAACAACCCAGAGTTTTTTTTTACAGTTTTTTAGTTTGCACCACAAATTACGTGTACTAAATCCCGACTTGACGTTGCACATCCTGCAATGTGACTATTGCAGATGCGCACACTGTCATGTCGATGCTGAAATAATATATTGTGTGGCCCTAATTGAATAGCATTAGGATGCTAGTTCTTTCTACACATGCATGTGTTTAAATAGAGAGCGAGTACAAATGTAAAGAGTTTGAGATGGTTAAATAGAATAAATAGTGATAGCAAGTGACGTATTGAGGTAGGATATTTAAATAGCAAGATATAGGGTAATTGTCTTCCTGTTCTTGACCCCCTGACCTTCTTTCATCCCATTCTAATACGAATTTCCATCGGGTACCTCGGCAGTGCCTGGGAACGACTGGTGTTAATTGATGCCTGCGAGCAGACAGGCTCTGGGTTTGGGTCGTGGGAGCAGTAGGGGTCGTAGACGTGCCAGGAGCATGATAATGTTCTGGGCGGGTCGGCGACCTTTGTCGTTACGACATAATCCTCTCTAACAGAAAGACCATATGTAGCCCACAGAACATAGGCATCAATAACAGAGTAAATCATCAGCGATTGTTCACATCCGTCTCATTATGAGCTGTGTTTATTTATCCCCTGTAAGCTTGTCTGAATGTCTTTAGCAAGGCAATCAGTAAAGGAAGGAGAGGGTAGTGTGTGGAGGTCAGGTGATCTGATTAATACAAAAGCGTTAAATGATAATATGCTTAAACACATATGCTTACTTTCCATTTATATAAATATAATATATAATATGATTGCTTAATATCATTGCTTACTTTTGTGACCAAACTCTATCTGGAGTTTCCAAAATACAGCCCTGGAATGAAGTAGACGTAAAAAAGTCGTAAAAGAGTCCACTACAAAGTTAGTAACAGTTCTATGAGTTTGTTCTAAGTTCTAAGGATCAATATAATGTTTATAATATGTATCATGTATTTAGTAAAATGTGTTTTATTTCATAAACTTCTGATTATATGACTATAGATCAATATTAAATATTGCTTGTTTTCAGACAATATATGAGATGACCTTATATGTCATACGTGTAAATGTTTGGTAGTAGAGATGTATACATCAACTGAAATCTGAATAAGCTTTCCATCGATGAATAGGACAATATTCGTCCAAGATACAACCATTTACAAATCTAAAATCTGAGGGTTTGAAATGTCTGAATGTTGAGAAAATTGACTTTAAATTTGACTAAATTTAGAGCTCAGCAATGCACATTACTAATAAAAAATGTAGTTTTTATATATTTACAGTACAAAATTGACAAATATCTTCATGAAACAGGATCTTTACCTAATATTCCAATAATATTTGGCATAAAAGAAAAAATAATTTTGACCCATACAATATTTTTTGTCTATTCAGACATCAGACTGGTTTTGTGGCCCAGGGTCACATATATTAAGGAAATAAGCTAGGGAATACAGTTGTGTTGACAAAAATAGCACTACAACATCAGTAACGTCCTGAACCACTGTTATGAGCAATATTGATGTTTGTGCATTGCAAATGACTTACTTGTGAATGTAGTAGTGTAATAGAAAAACAACAGACTCAACTGTTGTGTGTTGCTTGTTCTGGGTAATTGGCTAATGCATCGAAAGGGGCTGTTCAAAATAATAGCAGTGTGGTGTTTAATGAGAGAATGATTTTTTCTGAGAAAATAAACAGCTGTCATTAATGGTCCTTTATTAAGGAGGTAAAGGTCTATTAAAGGTAAGCAATGTGTCATACATTGTTATAAAATGTATTTCTTTCTGAATTACATGATTGGAAAAGGGAAAACGTATAAAGAAGTACAGCCTATTATAGGACGTGCATCTAAAATGCTCTCAAATGAGTTCAAGGGCCAACAAGAACATGGAAACTTGTGGAACAAAATAAGCAACTTCAGTTTAAACAAATTAAAGAATAGTCCAGATCCAGTCAATCATCACTTCCAGACAGATCAAAGATGATCTAAAATGATCTGTAAGTACAGCTACAGTCAGAAAACTTTTGATGGACGCTCAGCTGTTAGCCAGCACGACCCCATAAAGCCCCACTGCTGGAAAAAAAAAAAAACAGTATATGCAGAATCGGTTAAAATTCTGTTAAAACCTTCTACGGTACAGATTGATTGGCCAAAAGACAAATGTGGCTGATGAGATTAAAATTGTTCTTTGTTAATCTAGTGGTCATTGACAGTCTATGAAATGAAGTCCAGGTACTGAATACAAACCTCAGTACACTGACAAGACTGTAAAGCATAGTGGCACAAAAATCAGGGTGTGGGAATGTTTCTTGTTCTGTGTTGTTGGACTTATTTAGCTTTGACCAGTGGCCGGTACCATGAAGCCGGATTAGCTGGTTAGACAGTTAAGTTTCAGTTTAGTTTGCACCAATCTTGGGTTTTAGATAACATGAAAGTAGCTTAGCTTTAATCGATCTTTGTTGCCATGGGCTTAACCCTAGATTGGTGCAGACTAAACTGAACTGGCTAACCAGCTAATCCGGCTTCATGGAACAGGCCCCAGGTATCATGGATCTGTTTGAATACATCAAAACAGATTTGAAGAGATTATGTTCCTCTACGCCGAAGAAGAAATATTTCAACCAAACAGTGACCCTGACACACAAGTAATCAAGCAATAACTTGGTTTCAGACAAAGAACGATTGAGGTAATGGAGTGATCAGCTCAATCCCCTGACTTCAACCTAAATTTAAAACTTCTAAGATGACATTAACTCTTTCCCCGACACTGACAATTGATATCATGTCAATTAAGAGACAAAGCTTTGTTGCTATTGATGGGTTTTTACAACCATGTTTAAGGCGTATTACAGTAAGGGAAGCTCTAGCGTAAGTTATGAATGAGTTATGGGACCTCTGAGATTCCTGGGTACAAATACCCAGTTCAGTAATTTCATCCTAAATGTAAAAAATGTCTTTAGTTTATAAGTATTTCAGTTTAAAGAGCAACATATTAATACTGTTTTGTTGAACAGATTAACATTCATTTTATTTTCCTCCTATAAAAAGACACACACAGAGATCTCATTAAATCTATTAATACATTGACTTATTATGTGTAATGTTTCCACTATATTTACTATTAAAAAATAATAAAAGCTAATTAAAATATTTGAGAATTATTTCGGATTTCTCTCAGTCCTCAGTGTTAATCTGCCACCAGGTGCTATTTTCCTTAATTATCTGACAAACCCTGTATAACCAGCAGCCAAACTTTCTAGTTTTGACAAAATTTGCAAGATGGCGAACTTTTCTAAAGTGAAAGAGACACTCAGACAGCATGTTTAAGGCCAAAGAGATGAACCTTTCATTGCATCTTTACAATAATGTCTCTATTTCCAGAGCTGTATCTGTAATGTCCTATACTTTTGTGGTTTGATGTTGATGGATAGAATAAAAATGGCACCTGACGAAGCAGACGGAATAAGTAAATAAAAAAATCATTGTATTAATTGGATTCAAATAAAAATTTAATTTCTAACAAAAGATAACCATTGTAGTCATCCGCTGTGTAAAACATATGCTGGATAAGTTGGTGGTTCATTCCGCTGTGGCGACCCCAGATTAATAAAGGGACTAAGCCGAAATGAAAATGGATGAATGAATGAATATATGAGACACGATGATATTTAGACTACTGTAGGCTACAAGGAAGTGTGCCTGGTTTTGATCTCAGACATCTTGTAACCTTATTGCAAAACATTATAAGAGATAGAAATGTTAAGAGGAATTGTTAAACAAAATTTTATATATATATAATATTATGCAGATGTTTGTTTGTTTGTTTGTTTGTTTGTTTGTTTTTTGGGGGGGGGGGGTGATATAGAAAACTAAAATGCGCGGAGGTCGTTGCATTATGTTATCATGTGAGTCAAAACCGGTTAAAAGGAAGAAAATGTGTACATCTGAAGAAAAAACCGACATAATAGCGTTCCTGTGCCATCTAGCGGTGTATGTGTTATTTTACACACACATTTAAAGAAATTGTTCACCCAAAAATGAAAAATTACCTCATCATTCACTCATTTGGTTTCAAAACTTTACGAGTTTCTTTATTCTGTTGAACACAAAAGAAGATATTTTGAAGAATGCCCGTATTGACTTCTATGAGGGGACGAGGATGTAAATGAATGGATGCCAGCTTTCAGCAAAGTCTTCTTTTGTGTTTAAAAGAAGAAGAAACTCAAATAGGTTTTGAACAAGTGAAGGATGAGTAGGTTACATGATGGCAGAATTTTCATTTTTGAACGAACAATCCCTTTAAGAGATGTTAATTTTACATTTTTTTTAATCGTGTTATTTTGTCCCCAGAGTCTACCTGCAAACGGATTGACGTGTTGGTATCGCTAGCCTTCTTACGTTTGCTGCTAATAACATACAATTGAATGAACCTATTTAAATATTATCATGGCTTACTTTGTTAACTAGCATCTCAGGAAGCCAAAAATCGAGCCGGACATTATCAGATAGGCTACGTCTCAAGTTTCTGCGCCTCCCAGGGCAATAATGAGAGGGAGGGAACAGGGTAGAAGTAGAAGGTGCTGCTCCAAAAAGTGCTGCTAAAGCTCAAAAACTTCAGCACAACTTGTGACAGACAGTCCTGACGCATCTGATCCTCTCTAGTGACCTGAAGAAATGTCTGAATTAGGCTCCATTGACAATCCGGTAAAGTTCAAAGATCAAGACTATGAAGTCCTACTGCAGATGTGCCTCAAGTCCGCAGTTCTGTTCTCGGACTCGGTGTTTGCAGCGAATCAAAGCTCCCTCGGTCTCCCAGCGGATCCGGATCCTAAGAAAGCGGTGAAGTGGCTGCGCCCTAAGGTATCTTCACTTTTAAGTTAACTACTGTGAGAATAGTCTTTTATCATAAAGATGACTTGATCTCAGGTGGACTTTCCAGACAGAATGTTTATAGATTGTGTACTGTGAATTTATAACAAATTAACTGAACTAATTAATAGTAGCAATTAATAATAAACAACACAAATGGATTGTTATTGTCAACAAAAGTTTTGAATGTAATTAAAGGTTATGCACCAGAGTGTGCAGGAGAAATTTTTATTGCATCACAGTGTGCAGGAATTTTCATTGAACACAAGAGCTCTAGTATTATGGGGCCATTAAAGGTGATGTTACACTTCAAGGGGAAACTGTTAGAAAATAAACAAGCTGCTAAAACCGCCCTGTAATTTCTGCCTTAAATGGGTTTGAAAACTTTTCTTCCAATTCTTCCCTTTTTTCAGAAAATGACAGTTGGTCAAAATATCAAATGTTTTTATTTATTGTGATTGAAAATGAAGGTTAATCCGTCTTATATACTTTCGTAACTATTCTGAAGTTAAAACGTTAGTATTGCGTTGTCTTAACATTTATATATAAGCATAACATTACTCATTTTGTTTTTATTTTATGTTTACATTTTAATTTTAATTAGAAAGAAATGTCATCAATAGATTTACATTTGAACACACATAACTATACTCAACTCAAACACATAAATTATAGATCCAGAAAAACTTAGAATTTGCAAGTGGCCTGGTCCAGTTTTATATTAAGTGGCCTTAATTACTGTGCTTACATTTAAATCAACCTTTTAGTTAAGTACTCTTGTACATACAAGTTTTTACATTTGTACTTAACATTACAATTACATTGTAATTTACAAATGATCTGCATGTAATTACATCAGTAATTCATTTCTGGAAATACATTCATAATTACACTGTTGACCCATCCCTTACACCTCAAACCTATCCATAACACCTAACCTGTCCCATAAGTATCCCACCTAAATAGCACCATAAGAGTTATGAACACAATAAGTATATTGTACTTATTTTTAAGTACCTAGTAGTTAAGGCCGATTAATATAAAACAAGGCAGTTTTTTCTTCCTTACATAATGATATAACTGCAGAGGATTGCAGAATTGTCCCTCTAAGCCAGAGACTCTGTAAACCTGAAAAGTTCGGCATGTGTTTTCATATGTCTTCATCAACCCCTCACATGTACTTGCAAATTGTTTTTGGCTCTCACCCATCTCTTCCGTCCCCACCTCTCCCCCACTTCAGGAAATCACCAGCAATGCCGTCTTTGTGGAAGGCACCATGGGCACCACCGATATCTGCCAGGGCCAGCTGGGTGAGTGCACGCCCCTGTTAGCGCACGCTTGTTCATATTTCATGCCGGGATAATGGGATAACGCCTTACTGCACTTCTCAGAAACCAAATCACCCAAAAGCACCCTCAAGGGCTGAGCACTATCAGAGAAATATCCGTCTTTGGCAATGCTCCCACCCTTTCCTCTTCTTATCATGCAGATAGCCCTCCTCCTCCCCCCATTGTCTTCATCCACCCAGATCTTCCTCATCATGCTTAATGTACAATCCCCAATTCTGCCCCATAGCCGCGAGACACTGCGCTGATCTCAGAGTCCCTGCTGAGAGATGCAACATGGAGCCGCCGCAGGCCCCTCACATCAAACACAGCACACATGTACTGGAGCCGGTGGAGGGATGAAAGCGAAGGGGGATTGGCATCATCTGTACAGCCCTCCTTCACCCGACCCCCTTTTCCACCCACCTAAAGAATAACAATTATTGCGCACAGCGGGTATTGTTTTATTGTTTTGCCTTACCCCCTCTGTCTTCTTCTGCATATGGCATTGATTCGCTGTTTATAGAAAGTGGTTTTGTTGGCGTAGTAAAATGTTGGCGAGATGTTCAGTGTTTCTTATTGAACTGTATTGTGCAATTCAGTGTCTTATGTAGCATCTATAGTCTTATCAGAAAGGGTTTCGTCAAAAAAGTGACGTCAAAGCCAGTTTTAACAAATCATAATTCACATTATATAGGTCAATAATAAATTAAATATGTGTTATATATGAAAAAAATACATTTTTTGACTGAATGAGCTGTTTCAGTTAACATGCATTTTTATTTGCAAAGTATATGCAAATCATTTTTGCAAATATTAATATTAATTTATGCTATATTTAGCAAAGTATTTTCAAAGTATCACATGGTAAAAAGTGATGTTGTTTATCAGTATTTTACTCTTGTTTTACAGTGCAAATGTATAAAGATTTTAAAGGGATTGTTCTCCCATGAATAAACATCATTTGCATCATTTAATTCTGTCATCATTTACTGTACTACTCTTTTCAAAACTAATTTGAGCTTCTTTCATCTGTTGAACGCCACAGAGGAAGAGAATGGGATGTTGGAAAAAGGTGAATTGGGTAAGTTAAATTGTCCGTAGTGTATGGATGTTTCCCAGAGATGGGTTGCAGCTGAAAGGGCATCCGCTGCGTAAAACATATGCTGGATAAGTTGGCGGTTCATTCCGCTGTGGCGACCCCAGATTAATAAAGGGACTAAGCCGAAAAGAAAATGAATGAATGAATGACTCCCATGGTATTTTTTGTTTCTGCTATGGATGTCAACGGCTGCTCTTCTCCAACATTCTTCTGAATAGCTTGTTTTCTGTTCAACAGAAGGAAGAAATTCATAAAAATGTGACCATTTGAGTGAGTAAAGGGTGAGAAAATGTGAGTTTTAGAGTGAACTATCCCTTTAAATACATTAAATACAAACAAAATACATTTTCTTGGAAAGCAAAACTGTTCAAAATGATTTATTTTTGCATAAGAAGCATCAAAGTCAATTTCATTCCCCATTGGCAAATATTTGTTCTTGTTTGAAGCATAAACTCATTAAAAAATTGTTTGATTATACTTCGAAAACAACACAATGTTTTTTATTTTGTATATTTACACTTGAGTCGATAAACTGAGGGATATTTATCTTTTCTGTGCATGCAAAATTGTGTCACTTGTAATTTAAGACTTTGAAATAGCTTTTTAAAGTCTGCAGAAGCCCCTGTTTCTCGTTTTATTTTCAATTCTCCCAAATGATCTCTCATCAGATGCTCTTATCTAAATCAATTGACACTGCAAAGTGCACTTTTTCAGTATTTTTATTCGAAATTAGGCCCACTCTTTAGCAACTTTCACACATTTAATATGCAAAATTACATCAAAATGCTTAGATTGACATTCCCTCTAAAAACGCAATAAAAAGAAATTATATTGACACATATGGCTTGCGTTTTTTTACCTTTAAAGGGAGAGTTGACCCAAAACTGACAATTTGCTCACTATTTATTCTCCCTGGTTCCAAACCATTATGAGTTTCTTTCTTCTGTTGAACACAAAACAAGATATTCTGAAGAATGTTGGTACCGATTGACATCCATCAGAGGAAAATCAAATACAATGGAAGTCAATGTTTACCAGTTTTCGGCATCCTTTAAAATATGATCTTTTTTTTGTGTTCAACAGAAGAAAGAAGCTTAAACAGGTTTGGACCAAGTGAAGAGAGTGTAAATGATGACAATATTTTCAGTTTTGGGTGAAGCTATCCTTTGAATCTTGATGGATAGTCTTGATTAGAAATGACAAAAAGTCTGCTGGTAATTTTCTGCCATGACATTGTCATGTTTTTTCAAATTTATGTTTTTCTGTAATGTCCCCCCCCCCCCCCCCCCCCCACCTAAACATGCACTACATAAAAATGTACCATTGCAATTGCACATTGCAATTGCACAAATGGTTCTCAAGTTAAAAGTTCGGCTTTTTAAAAATGCTTTCTATTTTGCCTTTCCCCCAGCATTTGTAACATCCTTTTCACACAAGATCTCTGAATGGTAATTTACCACTAATTTCCGGAAAAAGGCAGCCTCTTTTTTGTATGCCCCAGGATACAATACCATTTAAAGAGTATCCCAAGGTGGAAATACCAAACAATCCCTATCACAGCAACATCTGGCTGCCATTTATTGTAAAACATTAGTGATCTGAGTTTTCTTGTGTTAGTAAAACATGCAGAAAAAAATGTGCATGGACATCTTATTGCAGAGCAGGCAGATCTTTGCCACTCAGGATTTGGATGGCCTCTCTAAATAATATATGAACATCCCAATGCATCACTCGAATAACAAACGCATGGAAATAATCTCATTTGAATGGAAATCTACCCAAATAATGCCTTATTCTAAGCACTTCAAGCAGAAATTTTAATTATTTGTTTTTAAGTGACTTTCCACATCAACATATCTATCCGGTTTTCCTGTGGTCGGAAGATTAATTGGACGTCCTCCTTCGCGGAGCTCTGTTTGGTGTCATTCCTGAGGGATCTGGTGTGTTAGGCTTGTTTTTCATGAAGTGTGGTAACGCCGAATCTGTTTCTGTTTCCCCCACACGGGACAGGCGAACAGCTGTTACCTGTTACAGAGGAATGTCTTTGAATGTTGCACAGACAGAAAGTCTCCTCGCTTCTTCAAAGCCTGGACTTCCACTTTATGTTTGTGGCTGTGCTCGTATGTCAGTGGGATTGATGTGTTAATGTGTTGTCTGTGGTTATGTCCTTCTACAGGTAACTGCTGGCTGTTGGCGGCCCTGTCCTGTCTCACCATGCATCCAACTCTGTTTGTAAAAGTGGTTCCAGCTGGACAAAGCCTGAGTGAATCCTATGCTGGCATCTTCCGGTTTAGGGTAAGAGTTCAATTATGAGGTTATCCCAACCTGATCTCAAAAGAAAAAGTAAATGCAGTACTGTAAGTGTTTTATGTGTTGGTGTCCAAAGATTTTAACTGTTCATTGATTACGTTTTTAAATGTTATTATTTACATGACGTAGTGATTAATTAGACAAATGGGTAACACCATAGCAATTACAATGAATTACGCATAATTACATTTAACTAACCTTAAACCTAACCCACATTCCAACCGCAACCAGTAAGTACATGTAATTAATTAATATTACCCAGTAGATAAATCTTTCTTTCTTTATCTTTATTTCTATAGTGCTTTTACAATGTAGATCGTGTCAAACCAGCTTAACATACTGTAGATGAAGCTCTAGTAAACTGAAACTGCTTCAGTCAAGTTTTCACAGATGAAGTTCAGTTAAGTTCAGTTCAGTGTAATGTATTTGCCACTGCTGAAAGCCCAAACAGTGAAGAGCAAATCCAATGATGCGCAACTCCACCCAAGCAAGTTAAAAATAAAATAAACCTTAAAATATAGTGTAACAGACAAATTAATTGCACTTTAAGTTTGGTTGACAAATTGCCACAAAAGAAAATTGAAAGTATCATTGTGATCTAAGCAGTGTTTGCACAAAGCATCATAGACATTACAGAAAAGCTTCACAATAGTTACAAAAGTTTTGGATGAAATATTTGGATTCAACATACAATTTATTACACTAACATTTAGGCTACAAACTAGTCTAAATTGCCATTTTAATGTATAGACTTTTTATTGCAGCTCCAAAACAGTTGGGTTACAACATTCTATATATATATATATATATATATATATCCTCTAAATGAGATTCGTTCAAAGCGCAGATTCATCACCAAATAATGTGTTTGACTTTATAATGCAGTGGGGTTTTTTTCTTAGACAATATCATTAAATTCAGACATTAAATAGACAGTCCACCAAAAATAAAGGCTTTTTCAAAAAAAAATAAAACATAAGTAGCTGGGGCGTGAGCAAATTGTCAGCAAAATAAGAATAAGGTGCCATATACACTAATATGTTTTTTGTTTTATAATGCATACGTTTTGTTATGTTTACGCCTGGTGTCTACATTACACCGGCATCTTTGAACTTTTTTTCGTTTAAAAATGCTGGTGTTCTGTTTCAATGTAGTCGGACTGACTTAAAACGAAGGTGAGGCTATCCACAGTCGCTCCCTA
The DNA here is from genome assembly GCA_903798125.1 of Danio choprae. Lineage (NCBI taxonomy): Eukaryota > Metazoa > Chordata > Actinopteri > Cypriniformes > Danionidae > Danio > Danio choprae. The sequence goes on from CAIGQW010052771.1 coordinate 3,766,880, forward strand.
ATTAGTCTTCTGGACTATTGTGTATCATTCCCTGATTTGTCAGGCCCCGTTTAGACTGCAAGTACAGATGCCAGCAAAATATGCTGATGCTCAGTGAGTGGTCGTGTATCACATGTTTTAGGCTGTGTAGTGTGAACAGAGAACGTTTTTCAGAATCATTCTATGCAACATTTTAAAATGAAAACACACTATAGTTTAAAGGCAGCTAAGATCATACATATTCACTAGCCACTAATATGTAAAAACGTTACGAATTGACATCAGACTGTGTTGTTGATTCTTTAGCGTCTGTTATCCACAGTCTTAAATAAAACTGAATTAGTGACTATAACTGAGTGATGTATTGGGAAAGCATGAAAGACACAATACATTTTACACAAAGGGGGCCATTTTTATAGTCCAAGTGGGGGTCTGAGATGGAGTCATATACCAGTCCAGGATTTACATCCTCGTTTGAATGTTTGCTGTGTAATTATGCATTCCAGACCTTCGTCAAGCTTGAGATGTCGAAATCAAACACAATGATAATTAGAATCAGTCATCTTTGGCCTGACTGTCCCGAAACAGCTGAGGCTCATTGCAGAAACACATCCCGTCATCTTCCTTCTGTCCTGATGACATGTACATCTGCATGTCCCTCCCCCTATAAACCTGCACCACATTGGCACAAATGATCATAATTCAATTGTCTGTTTATATTCAAAAAGAAAGAACATTGTGTTTTTTGTTTCTTCCTATTGCATATGTGTTGCAAATCCTCTTATTGGAACCAGACTGGTCAAATAAATCCAAAGTTTGGAATGACCGCTCCTCTTAAAATGATCCAGGAGTGCAAACTCTCCTGTTTCAGTGCTTTTTTATGCATTTTATGTACAAATACAGCCCAATATGAATCTTATCTATCTTGTTATTTAGCAGGAACCAGGATTCACATAAAGGGACAGTTCACACACAAATGAAAACTTACTCACTATTTACTCACACTCAGTGTCCTTCCAAACCTTTATGGCTTTCTTTTTTTATGTCCAACACAAAAGGTGATATTTTGAAGAATGATAAAACTGGTAACCATTAGCTTCCATAGTGGGGAAAAGGTATGGAATTTAATGTTTACAGGTTTGCAGCTTTCTTACAAATATATATATGTGTGTGTGTGTGTGTGTGTGTGTGTGTG
>CAIGQW010052771.1:3768453-3783373 GCA_903798125.1 Danio choprae
TGTTTTTGGGTTACCAATAAAAATACAACAGAGTTCAATTTTTGCAGGAAATATTCCTGTAGGATACAAGGCCAAGAATGACCTTTTTTATTTTCAGTTATTATTCATTATTTACATAGAAATAGATTAACATTACCTTTATTTGAAAGTAGTGAAACCATTCTCAGTATAATACATTATGTAATAGAGCTAGTATTATAATAATATTTCCTGCATTTGGAGTGCAATGCATGGCTGATCTTTAAAAGGTTAAGGTAAAAAATGTGAATAAATCATGTTTTATGAATATATAATTATTTTTAAAAAAAGAAACCATGTAGAAAATTTCAAAACAAAAGGTCCTCCCACTCTCATGTGCATCTCTCCATTACTGTCAGTTGTACATAGTGACCTTTTTCTAAATGTATGTGATAAGTAATAAATGACATATCACAAGCACAGTGAGGAATGAACCACAGCTAGTATTATTATTATTATTATTACTGCAGTGCTATTTGTTTTTAGAGCATTACCCTTGACAAGGCTTGCATAAAACAAGCCAGTACAGCTCTCGCGGCTGATGTGCTGCTGTGTGCATGATTGTAAACTGAGGTTAACCATATGAGATAAGAGTACAGTTAATTAAACAATCAAAACATATTAACGCTAAAGAGCTCTTATGGAAAGTTGCATAGCGTTATGTAATTGTTATGGCATTCTCTTCATAACACGGTAATTATCTATGCTTGGTATAGTATTATATTTAGAGGCTAAACAGGTGTGTGTTGCATGACTTGAACTGATCCAGTGTAGTTGAATAGAGGAGAGGAAAGAAAAATAATCTGAGTGACAGGAGAGAAATGTGAAAACTGGTGGATGATTCCTGAAATGTCTGGACTTGTTGCCATAGCCCAAAGATATGGACACAGACACGTGGACACAAACACACTGCACTACCTGCAGGCCAGCAGGTCCATACCTGCCTGTTTGACATCGCAACTAGACTTTCAACTTCACATTTGAAAGTGGTCATTCATTCTGATCTTATAATTGCTTCAGACCAAATTTATCACTATTATTTGTCTAAAATTGTCTGTTTTTGTGCCTTTATTTCTACACTGTAAAACTTGAATATTTTGACTTTTTGAAATGTTAGTACTGGAATACATTTCACAACAGCTATGCTTATAAAAAGAGTTCTGAAAAGTGCTCAAATGATTAAAAAAGACATCATTTGATCGTTTTTGTTGTTGTTGTTAAAGCACATATGCTTTTTAAAAAACTGGATTCTGCCCCTTTCCCTCTTTGTGCTATTAAAGAAATATTTTACTCGAAAAAATAAAATTTTCACACCTGCCTTTGCTCCTTTAAATTTCTTGTTGTTTTTTAATAGCGACACTGACCTTTTTATTATTTGTGAAATGTACTAGCGATTTCTGAGTGGCACTATCTCTAAGTGTAAGTTAAAGTGTTCTGTTATCCATATTCTACAATTGCCGGTACATTGTGGGACTCCAATATAAATCTTCTATTATTTTTCACAAAGCAAAACTTTAACTTAAATGGGATTAACAATTCAAATTATAGTTATCTGTGAAAAGAATGTGTTTTGTTTATGGACATTTTGTCTTAAAAGACTCCCGCTACAGCTATTTTTGACTTTTCTGCCTGCACCACCATACATTCAGCTTCAAATAGCGTGAAATTATTAAGTCTAATTTTCATATTTTTGTGCGTTAAATAAACATTTGCATGAAGTGAAGTTTATTTATAAACTAATTTTGAGAGGATCACGTGCTTATGATTGCTGCGGCTGCTCCCGCATTATCCAATTCATGATTCACCAATCAGACAATTCCTAAGCCACTATAAATACCCTAAATTTCTTATCACAGCCATCTTCGTTTTGAAGAATCCCCCCTTCCACCCCTACTCCTCCTTTCCTAGATGGGTGGCACGGTGGCCCAGTGGTTAGCACTGTTGCCTCACAGCAAGAACGTCACTGGTTCTAGTCCTTACCAAGCCAGCCGACGTTTCTGTGTGGAGTTTACATGTTCTCCCCGTGCTCATGTGGGTTTCCACCGGGTTCCCCGGTTTCCTCCCACCGTCCAAAAACACGCAACGTAAGTTAATTGACTAATCCAAATCGGCATCATAGACATGCCCCTAGTAAGTAGTCATCTCAAGAGCAATCACTATCTGTTCATTAGCTATTACAGCAGGGAAGTTCTCGAGATCTACCTGAGCTCAAACTCCCCTTGCAAACGGGAGGGAGCCCCGGGCTCGAGGATCTATGAGCTCAGGGCTCTCTCCCGGGACAGCATGCCAAACAAGCTTTATAACCAATCATCAGCTAAGTGTGAACTCTTGAAACACCTATTTTGTATATTATTTGTAATTTCAGTTAAAAAAATACATTTAGTCTCTGTTACATCAGTTATTAAAAAGCAGGACAGTCTGTTCATTCAATTATGTCACTTCCTCCTCTTTTTTTAAAGGTAACTGGTTGCAAACCATTTATATGGGCTGAATTTAAACAAGTTGAACATGACTAAATGTAATTTGTTTGTTTAAATTCAGCCCATATAAATTGTTTGCAACCAGTTAAAAAAATTGTAAATCCAATAAATCATTTTTTTGTGATTCTTCTATCATTAATTTGTACAAAATATTAAATTAATTAAATGTCAACTCTGTAATTGTAATTTTTCAGTGAATTTCTCATTGACCTTTTAAAACGATAATATGATGAAAATAAATAAAATTCTGTTGTAGACATGCCACGTGGTGTCTGGTTTGAGGTTAGCACCTTGAGGAAAATGTCAACTCTGTTATTGTCAACTCTGTAAGTGGTTTAAAAGATTTAACGACTAGCTCAACAACAATTACTAACAATCAAATGGTCCCTGTCTTATATAAGCATTTTGCGTTATTTTACATTAATGGATTCAGTTTAATGTAAATTGTTAAATGCAACCCAGGCTCATTCTGAAAACGTACCGCTATATACATTTCTGGAGAGTGCCAAATACGTCCCAAGAGCAACGTTTTTTTGCAGTTTTTTGTTTTTGCGAATACACCAGAGGCCGCTGTGTACACTTTTTGAGATCTCAAATTTCTCTCGCTATTGCCATTAGCACCTGCTGTTCTTATGTAAATCCACCAAAGGCTGCTGTCGACTGATTCACTGACTGACTGACCGATCTACTGACCCACCCTCCTCCTTCCCTAAACCCAACCAATAGTGTTTTCAAAAGCACAGATTGACCCGCCCACCCACTTCCCCAAACCCAACCGACAGTTTTAAAAAGCAATCCAGAAAAAGAAAAGTCCTCGCCTGATTTTTACCATGTTTTCAGATTTTACCACATTCTCACCCTGTTATTTCATTCATTCATTCATTTTCTTTTCGGCTTAGTCCCTTTATTAATCTGGGGTCGCCAACCGCCAACTTATCCAGCATATGTTTTACGCAGCGGATGCCCTTACAGCTGCAATCCATCACTGGGAAACACCCATACACACTCATTCACACACATTCACTACGGACAATTTAGCGCATGTCTTTGGACTTGTGGCAGAGCACCCGGAGGAAACCCACGCGAACACGGGGAGAACATGCAAACTCCACACAGAAATGCCAACTGACCCAGCCGAGGCTTGAACCAGCGTCCTTCTTGCTGTGAGGCAATTGTGCTACCCACTGCGCCACCGCGTCACCCTACCCTGTTATTTACTTGTTTATTGAATTTTTTGGCTTCTGTTTTTGTCCTACCCGCTTTCTGAAACCGTTCTTTGCCAAACTCGGACCCCGTCGTTGTGGTCAACTCCTCTCTGCGTCTCAAGTCCTCCGACGTACATGGAGAGCTACTGGACAAACTGGTAATGGTGGGAAAGCCATCCATACGGAGGTAAGCAGTCAGTTGGTACGCGCGAAAAGGAACGGCGTCATACTGCCCCGTAGCATTCATTTTAAAGACGAAATGCAGTTATACGTACTTGTGGCTATATAATTCACGGCATACCATCCCATAGAGTTCGTTTTAAAAATGAAATGCAGCCATACAGCTTCTGGCTACAAAATTTTCCATCTCCAGAAATGTATATAGGGCTACGTTTTCAGAATGAGCCTATGTTGAAACAACGTTAAGGATCCGGAAAGGAAATAAATGCTTTTCTTTTTAACTTTTATTCATAAAAGAATCGTGGGAATATATGGATATATAATAGAGTAAAGATTATGTAAATCACAGGGGCAAAATATTAATTTGAGGATGTGAAGCTTATAATTTAAATAGTGAAATGTGACCTCTCTCTGTCTCTCTCTCTCTCTCACTCTGTGTCTCTGTAGTTCTGGCAGTATGGTGAGTGGGTGGAGGTGGTAGTGGATGACAGGCTGCCTGTGAGAGAGGGCCGTCTGCTTTTCAGCTACTCTCGCACCAGCAACGAGTTCTGGAGCGCCCTGGTGGAGAAAGCTTATGCCAAGTCAGTTCCAGCATATGTGTCCTTGACTGTGTGGATGTGTGACTGTTCATTAGCAGCCATTGTTCCTCTCAGATATATCTTTAGAAAAACATCTGATGCAGCTGATGGATGTTAAGTAATTCATATAGAAACAAACCAGTGGCAGTGGAAGCCAATTAGCAGAATTTGTGTGTGTGAGAGTGACAGTGAGAGAGGGGTCGGTGAAAGTGGGGGCAATGTTTTTTTTTTTTTTTTTCAATATGCATGTTTTAATATGTGTAGTAGCTAAAACTGTTTGTCTATGCAAATCAATCCTTAACTCGGGACATGCCAACTTCATATGGAAACTTATTAAAACATATTTATTTTCATTTGCAAATACAGATAACTTTGCTTTTACTATAAGGGCGCTGGGTCATAACGGCACAACGAAACTGTCTCATTTTAAATAAAATTGAAGGCTCCTTCAAATGCATCCTCAAAATGTGTCCTTCGTTTCCCAGGTAATGAAGGATACAACCGGTGGATCCTTAGCGGCTTTGAACATCCCAAGGTTCACTGCGTGCTGATAACAGCAGAACTTTTTTTTAAAGAAAACTCCAGATTACAGTTTTGAATTTATGAATTAGGTTTATTTTAACTTGAATATCTAAACACACAATAAAAACAAAAAGAGTAAGACATTTCTTACTAATAAGACATTCTATAAGACAGTCATTTTATAAGACAGTTTACATGTTTATGTGGACATATATGGGTCAGAGGAGATATATTTCCAGTTGTTGTAAACCTTGTTTTGCCTTTAGATCGCTTAATATAAGTTACAATAATATAATATCACTTTGAGAAAAAGCCATTACAAATTTTATTACTGCTTATTAATGTTGTACTCTCTGCTGTACTCTGTAGGTTAGATCATCTCATTTCAAAACACTTCAAAAGATGTAACCTGTGAAACGAGACACAACTAATGTTCATAAATCATGTTTTTTTTTTTTATTGTGCATTAATTTCCAAAAGTTGTTTTAGTCTTGCAAATAAAACTGTTCAAGTGTACCAACCAACTTCAGACATTTTGGTCATATATGAGACATTGTGCATATATGATTGTGTATGTTTTATTAAAAATACCTGCAAATAAACATGCAATTGCGAAATACTATCAAATGCAGTTGATGGATGTTGAGCAATTAAAGGGTTAGTTTCCCAAAAATGAGAGTTATGTTATTAATTACTCACCCTCATGTTGTTCCAAACACCTGTGACCTTCGTTCATCGTACACAGGTGAAGATATTTTAGATGAAATCCTAGAGCTCTCTTATCCTCCATAGACAGCAATCTCCCAAGATGTTCAAAAAAAAACAACATTGTCAAAACAGTCCATGTGGCTTCAATGGTTTAACTGTAATCATACAAAGCTCCAGGAACACTTCTGTGCTCCAAAAAACTGTAAAAATGATTGCGTCAGGTCAGGGTGCATGTTTACTGTTGGCAGTATGACATTTTGCCAAGCAACACTCAAGCATCATTTTGCCCATAGTAAACATGCACCCTAATCTGATGCGGAAGACATGGTCATTGAACAAAGTCGTTTAGTAACAGACTTTACATTCCTTTAACCCTTTAAAATGGTCACAGTCATCCCAATGGAAGCCAATAAGTAACATCAGTGTTTGTGTGTGTTCCTGAAGGCTGATTGGTTCTTATGGCAGTCTGAAGGGCGGGATTATCTCAGAGGGAATGGAGGATTTTACAGGAGGAATTGCGTACTCTCTTCCTGTGGCTTCACGGCCCCCGCGCATGCTCTGGAGAGCCATCACCGCAGCTCTGGCCCGGAACAGCCTGCTAAGCTGCTTCATTCATGTATGGACTCTTATTTTTACACACACAAAGTAACCCTCAAGGAACTTTCCTTCATTTTTCAGATAAAATTATTTTATGTTTTTAATTAAATGTCAAAAATGTTAGGTTTTACTATCCATGTGGGGACATTTAGTTCTCACAAAACATAATCACACACACACACACACACGCACAAACACACACACACACACACACACACACACACACACACACACACACACACACACACACACACACACACACACACACACACACACACACACACACACACACACACACACACACACACACACACACACACACACACACACACAAACACACACACACACACACACACACACACACACACACACACACACACACACACACACACACAATACTTTCATCTTTAATGTTATAATAGGTGTAATGATCTAATCCTACCCCTAAAACACACACACAAACACAAATAATCAATAATCAAATAATCAATTTTTTTAGGTTTAACACAATTTCTTTAGGAGATAAACCATACTTTTACTATGAATGTTTGTCATGAAGTTCCTCTGTACAGTTTCTGTATGTATTAGGAAAACAGTTTTTCTCAAATGAAGTGGTAAATGCCCAACAGGTGACTCTCAGAGCAGCTCTGGTTTGTCTTTGGTGGCTTCATAATGTGAGATGACAGATGATAATTGAATATGTGCAGTAGCTAGAATCATCTGTTTATGCAATTAAAGGGATAGTTCAGCCAAAACTGAAGTCTTAATTTACTCAGCCTTCACTTTCTCCAAACCTGTTTGAGTTTCTTTCCTCTGTTGAACATCAAAGCAGATATTTTGAAGAAAGCTGAAAACCTGCAACCATTGACTTCCATAGTATTAGTTTTTCCTACTATAGATGTCACTGGGTACAGGTATTCATCTTTTTTCAAAATATCCGCTTTTATGTTCATCTGAAGAAAGAAACTCAAACAGGTTTGGAGAAAGTGAAGGGTGAGTAAAATGAGACCTCAGTTTTGGGTGAAAGAAACTCAAGCATGTTCGGAACGAGTGAAAAGTGTGTAAATCGTTTAATTTTGCGGGTTAACTATGCCTTTAATCTTTTTTATAATATGCAGATTTTATTTTCAAAAAGCTTTTTGAAGTTTAATATATGCTAACATTAATCCATATGTGCATTTAATGAAGTGTACAGGCCTGCCTCATCTGCCTACAAAATGTCCCCACAAGTATAGCAATACCAGTCAATTTTGACCTTGTGGAGACATTTTTGGTGTCCATCAAGAAAACCCATAATGCCCATAATTCATACATAATGAAGTACTTTGAAAATGTAAAAATGCCGATTGTTACCTGCGAGGGTTGGGCTTAGGGGTAGTGGGAATAGAATATACAGTAAAGTATAACAATCATTATGTTTATGGGAATTACCCATAAAGTGTGTGTGTGTGTGTGTGTGTGTGTGTGTGTGTGTGTGTGTGTGCGTACGTGCGTGCGTGTGTGTGTGTGTGTGTACATGTTTTTGTGACATGTCAGGACACAAATCTGTATAATGACATGGGTATGACACAGGTATTACAAAAAGGAGGTTACATATGAGGACATTGCTGACGTCCTCATTTCTCAAAAAGCTCATAAATCACATAGAATGAGTTTATTCGTAGAGTAAAGCTGTACACAGTCTCCTGTGATGGTTGGGTTTAGGGGTAGGGTGGGGTTAGGCCAATACAATATACGGTTTGGACAGTATAAAATAAATGGAAACCTATGAAATATACCCACTTTTCACAAAAACAAACATGTGTGTCTGTGTGTGTCTGTGTGTGTGTGTGATCTAGGTATTACAATGTGGAGGTTGTTTATGAGGACATGGCCTGTGACCTCATAATTCAATTAAAATTCATTAAAATTTAATTAATTCATTAAAATTTTTAAATCTAAAATACATTACACCTATGGAAAGTCCTCATAAACCAAAGCTAACGTGTGCGCAGGTGTGTGTGTGTGCGTGTGCCTAAGCATAAAATATAGACTATGATTATTTACATATTAAACATACATATGTTTTGTGTGTAGGCTACCACTGTGAAGGACATTGGCACTGTGACACCAGAGGGTCTCATCAAAGGTCATGCCTATGCCATCACTGAAACAGGCAAGGTATGAGTGTGAAGCAGACACATTGTAAGACAATATTCATGACATTTTTCGTGTTAAATTGGGGTGTAATATGACCTGATTATGTCCTGACAGTTTATCAATGTTTCTACTAGCTACGCTAATAAAAAATAAAGATATTTTCATAATCTAAATAACATTTTCCACTATAAATAACCTTTTGTGTAATAAAAAGTTTTCATGTATGTTAAATGTTCTTCATGGAAACATGAATACCATTAACAAACCTTTGTATGAATACAGTAATTTGTTTAAAATTGCTTGTGGCACACACCTCTGATTGTTAGCACTCTTGAGCGCTCTGTTTGTGTGTGTTTAGGTGAAGAAGGCGTCTGAAGAGGTCTTTCTGCTGAGACTGCGTAACCCCTGGGGTTTTGTTGAGTACTGTGGACCCTGGAGTGACAAGTGAGAAACACCTCAGCGGCTTATTTTGTTCACAAATAATTGTTCATTTTGACCTCACAAAATAGACTGGCATTTGTGTTCATCTGTATGCAGGTGTAAAGACTGGGACTTCGTAGACAACACTGAGAGGACGAAACTTGAATTGGCCAAAGTTGAAGATGGAGAATTCTGGTGGGTGATTGTTCACAGTTGACAATTATTTTCCCATAAAGACCAAAGTATGCTTAAGGGCTTTTCACACTTTTCACACTATACCTAGGTTTAACAAATAGTTCTCTGTATTCATAAACAGGCATTTCACATTGTACAATCCTTAACTCAGCGTTAACATTTTTATTTGCATTTTGCAGTCTCACTATCTCTAACTGCATGAATAGCCTGCTTTAAAAAACAATGGAAAAGTTTTATTTAAAAAAACACACACACTCCCCATCCTAACTCTAGCACTTTATTCTCTGAGCACAAACAGTTGTTTTGTATAAGTAGCACTTCTTGTGTGTATTGCCTCTTTTTGTTGAATCGCTGAATGCCTCCTTAATTGTAAGTCGTTTTGGACAAAAGCATCTGCTAAATGAGCTCTTAGAGGCAGGTATAAGTTACATTAAATGCTGCATTAAATACAGTAGGTCTTTAGCTAAGCCTCACAAGATGCACTTACAGGAGCTTACACTTAACCTACGTATTTGTCCAGCAAATAGAACGGTCAGTGTAAAGCAATCCTGTATTATATTATTACGTGACCAACAATAACAGTATTTATAACAGTATAAAACAGTATTTACTTATCTGATGAGCAAGGTAGCAATATCTGAAGCTGAGGCATTAACTTATAAAGCACACAACACACCAACACGGATCTTAAAAATGAAACACAAGTTCATTGCTACTCTATAACACAACGTACTAATCTACATAAAACACACAAACGCCCTTACATACACACAAGCAGTTTGAGGAGAGTTATGACGGAGAACGAGTAAGGATTCAACTTCTAGCATTTGCTAAGTTCTTAGCATTGCAACCTGAGAGAAACCATAAAAGCAGAGAATTTCGCTATTCTTTACTACTTAAATATAATTCACACCAGTTTCAGCAATGGATGGAAACCTTGTTTGTGTTACTTGTGTTCTGATGGAATTTTGGTTTCCTCGACTGGTCCAAAGGGAAGCTTTACCGGTCCCGGTGAAGCTGATTGGTCAGCGTAGCAACTCCAGTGACGTGCTGAAATTCCCTCGTCGGTGAAGAGGGGTTTCGTTACTTTCAGGGAAGCTTGGATTCGGTTGCTAGGGATACGGATGTTGGACGAGGCGGCGTTGTAGGTGAAGTCCTTCCTGGGGTTTCTGTAGTTATGACAGAGTTCTGATGAGTTGATCTGATGGCTTGTTGTTGAAGCGGTTGCACATGCAGATCGGGGGTCGAGCCGGCAGCAAGTGAAGGTCGCGGTTTGCTGTAACGATGTAACGAGGCTTACCCTACTTTGATTGAGAGTTTTGTAATCTTAAAAGGAAGTATTGTAACATGGACACTTTTCATTGTATGGTTTCTTCATATAAATCACTCCATTTAAAACTTGCCTAGCTTTCAATCAATACCAAACATTAAATATTTTACAAACATTCTGTAGATTTCATCCACCAACGGCTATAATTCATTAACTATCCATAACAGTTACGTCAAACACATGGAACATGCACACACACAAATCTACAGAAACGTAAAACAAGCATACTTTAACTCAAATAAACAGTTTAACTGAATGTCCGCTTAAATTTTGGAAGCTTGTTGAGTGCTTCTTTGACTGTCTGAGGAATGTGTGTTCCCCTCGCAGACGCGGTTCGCAGGAGTGAACCAAAAGGGCTTGTGGAGCAATCTTAAAAACCTGTTTGGGGGGTCTTTGAGTGTAGAGACACTTTTTATAGTTTTAAGATGTAGAGTTAATTAGCGAGCATTTGTAATCGCGACTGGCAAGTCATCCTGTGAATAACCTTTTGCTGGGTGCCTGTGGATTGCTTTGAAAACGAAATCGAAGCTCAGACATGTAGGCACCAATCAATCTTTTAAGGAAAATATGGTGTGTGACTTGTTCAGTTCTGGAAGGATCCGTTGACTCCCTACACAATCTATATTTTTTATTTTCATAAACAAGTACGTACACTTTAAAGATATAAAAGGTACATTAACAGTTCCATTTATTTATGATTTTAAATTGTATTATTGGACCTGCTCCAACAACTTTTGATGTTCCAGTTTTATATCTGCAGTATAACAACGTCACTTATTGACATTTTAATTTTTTTAGTTTGAAACAATATAGTGTGTAACAAATATACAGTAGTCAACATTTGAGGTGGATCAAAAACCTTTTTCAAAATTGGCCTAAGACAAGGATGGGTGTTAGGAATACTTTGATGAAAGGTTTTGGTCCACATACACAGAAATATATCCATAACAAACACTGTCAACTCACTACGTTTTATAATTTTGTTTTTTTGTTTTTTACTGTTTATATGTCCAAACCAGACATTACATTGTTACTAAACATGTCAATAAGTCACTTTTTTTAACAACATAAATTGTTAGAGCTGAGGTCAAGGTCCAATAATACAGTTCAAAACGATCAATAAACAGAAAACAACCATATATCAGTACAGGCAACTGTTAATTAATAGATAATTCCAGCACTTGTCAACAAGGGAATTAGTTTTTTCTTTGTTTTGTCTTAATTTTAGTCCTCTTGAGTAGTTTGTTGTTGTCTCCGTATTTTTTTCTGACTGTGAAACAACATCTAGTTCTGTGTTGATACCTAATGTGCACTGTACAGTATGTGTGCATATCTAACACAGATGTAGACAATAGCATACCCTAGCACATATATAAAAAGCTATTGTAAACAATAGCATACCCTAGTGCATATGTAAAACACAGTTGTAAACAGTATACCCTAGAACATATATAAAAAACGATTGAAAACTGTATTGTACCATAGCACATACATAAAAAAAACTGTTGTGACAGTAGTGTGCCCACTCATATACATTAAAAACATTTTAATAAAGCATGAACATGCATAAAAAAATAGTAAATAGTAATGTACCCTTGCGCAGGTGTAAAAACAACTGCAAAGAGTTGCATAACAGTGCATATGTATGAAACAGTAGTAAATAGTTGCATGCTATATAGTGCAGTGATTCTCAACCCAATTACTGGAGGACAACCAGCTCTACACATTTTCCAAATCTCCTTAACCAAACACAACTGATTCAGATCATCAGCTCATTAGCAGAGACTGAAAGACCTGTAATGGGCGTGAGAGATAAAGTGTTAAACATGCAGTGTTGGTGGTCCTCCAGGAACGTGGTTGAGAAACACTGCAATAGTGCATATATAAAAAAACAAACATTAGCTTGTCCTAGTACATATGTAAAACAAAATGTTTAAAGAAAACAGTAGTGTACCCTATATGTCAAACGTGTCAAACTTAGCGGAAATGTAAAAAAGTACGGTAAACAGTAATGTACACTAGTGCATATGTAAAACAATAGTACATTTGAAACACGCTCTTAAATGGAGGCAAGTGCAGAATTATATCTTGGGACATTAATATACTCTTATAAGTGTAAATAAACACATTTCATTTTAGGAAATGTTTACACAACACCAGTTTTTTGTATTTTGACCATTCACTTACACAACAACAGTGTTTTGGGAGTCTGAAAACCCAAACATTTGAAAACAGTAGCATTGCTTTTTTTTTCTTTTGCTTTTTTTTTTTTTTTACATCATTTTCATGTAAACATTACCATATACAAACAAAGAAAATAAAATGTCTATAAGCTTGGTGCTTTAAGTGCTTGACAAATAGGAATCAGTTAAATGCCAAGAATTATACAATGCTAACCACTACTGCAGTCATTGAATTTCTTAAAAGAATAGTTCACCCAAAAATGTATATTCTGTCATCACTAACTCTGCCTTTACTTCAAAACCAGTTAGATTTTATTTTCTTCTGTTGAACGCAAAAGAATATATATTAAAGAATGTTGGAAACCAGTAACCATTCACATCCATAGTAGGAAAAACAAATACTATGCAAGTCAGTGGTCACCAGTTTCCAACATTCTTCAAAATATCTTCTTTTGTGTTCAACAGAACAAAACAAAAAAACTCAAACTCGTTAGGAACAAGTCATGGGTGAGTAAAGGATAACAGAATTTTTATTTTGGGGTGTATTATCCCCTTAACAGGTCATCGGGTTCAAATCTAAACTTCATTAACATTTATGTTTTTCAGGATTAGCATAGAGGACTTTTGCCGACTTTATAATACAGTGGAGATGTGCAGTGTGGATCCGGACTCTATGTCTGGGGAAGAGAGTGAAGATACAAGCACCTCGTCCTGGATACTGAGCTCACATCAGGGCACCTGGGTCCCAATGTGCTCTGCAGGCGGCTGCAGACGATACCCAAGTAATTATATGTTTGTTAAACGATATGTCTTATTAATATATTATATAACATAATATAGCTGCTTAAAATATTGTGATCTCTGTTCAAACACCCACACAATCCTATTTCTAAAAGAGCACAATTCACATTCATTTATTAATCTGCTGACAAAAGCACAGAGAGAGAGAGAGAGAGAGAGAGAGAGAGAGAGAGAGAGAGAGAGATACAACATTTAAAAATGTTCACTGGAATAACACTTTATATTTCGAGAAAAAGCATTGATTGGTATGGTACTATTGAAAATTGTGTAAATCACAATGATGCTTCAAAAAATGGGTGGCTATAAGCATTATAAAAAAATAATTTTTCATTGAACCTTGTTCAAGTGATTTGATCACAAATGCTGATTCATCCTATAATGAAGCTTTTTGAGTGAATCACACATTTGAGCGACCAAAATTTTTTTTAATTGTCTATTCAGAATTGTGACAGAATCTTTAGTTTATCTACTGTATATTTCTAATTTCAATAAAACAATTTATTGTTGTTTATTATAAAAATATAATATAATATAATATATTCATTCATTCATTTTCATTTCGGCTTAATCCCTTTATTAATCTGGGGTCGCCACAGCGGAATGAACCGCCAACTTATTCAGCATATGTTTTATGCAGCGGATGCCCTTCCAGCTGCAACCCATCACTGGGAAACATCCACACACTCTCATTCACACACATACACTACGGACAATTTAGCTTACCCAATTCACCTATACCGCATGTCTTTGGACTTGTGGGGGAAACCGGAGCACCCGGAGGAAACCCACACCAACACGGGGAGAACATGTAAACTCCACACAGAACAACCCAGCCGAGGCTTGAACCAGCGACCTTCTTGCTGTGAGGCGAACGTGCTATCCACTGTGCCACCGTGAGGCCCTAATATGATATAATATAACATAATATAGTATAATATAATATATTTACCCAGGGCCATTTATATCGAAGTTGATATTTAGCCGCACCATATTGGTGTTTCGTAACATCTAGTTTTTAGCCCAACGCTCAACCCCCAACCTGGAGGACCAGGACATACATACATACACTACGGACAATTTAACTTACCCAATTCACCTACCACACATGTCTTTGAACTGTGGGGAAAACCAGAGCACCCGGAGGAAACCCACACGAACACAGGGAGAACATGCAAACTCCACACAGAAATGCCAACTGACCCAGCTGGGGCTCAAACCAGCGACCTTCTTGCTGTGAGGCGACAGCGATACCCACTGTGTCGCCATAATATAATATAATTCATTCATTCATTCATTTTCATTTCGGCTTATTCCCTTTATTAATCTGGGGTCGCCACAGCGGAATGAACCGCCAACTTATCCAGCATATGTTTTTACGCAGCGGATGCCCTTCCAGCTGCAACCCATCTCTGGGAAACATCCATACACACCCATACACACTCATACACTACGGACAATTTAGTCTACCCAATTCACCTGTACCGCATGTCTTTGGACTTGTGGGGGAAACCGGAGCACCCGGAGGAAACCCACGCCAACACAGGGAGAACATGCAAACTCCACA
>CAIGQW010052771.1:3795059-3811442 GCA_903798125.1 Danio choprae
TGTGTGTGTGTGTGTGTGTGTGTGTGTGTGTGTGTGTGTGTGTGTGTCCACAGGTGTAGAGTGTGACAGTGTTGTGGTGCAGATGTTGTGGGAAAGGTTTGGTGCTGGTGAACAGTACCTGCCCTTCTATGGCTTCGTGTCTTGTGTTGCCAGACTGCAGGTGCTCTTTGGTAAGTCTAAAGACCTTAAAGTCCAAGCTGTTTTTACAGTCTAAACCCTCTAAAACTGTCAGTACTTTATGAGAATTTCAACATTTGTCTGTTGTAGCTACTGGAATGTTTCTGCGCTGTTAAAAATAGTTTCCAGAAGGTGGTTTATACAGTATAGTGATGAAATAGAAGAATCAATTTTGGTTCCCCTAAAAAAAAAAAAAAATCCTAAAAGAACCATTTTTTGTGTGTTAGTTTTAGGAACAGGGCCTGAAATTAACACTCATCGGGTGCCCAAATATTAGGGTGCCCAGTTCATTCCGCTGTGGCGACCCTAGATTAATAAAGTGACTAAGCCGAAAAGAAAATGAATGAATGAATAAATAGATAGATCTGAAATGCTCACATAATTAAATTACACTTTATAATAGATTAAAACTGTGAACAGTTATTTTAATTTGATGAGATAAATATAGACTTGGTGTGCAAGAAACACCTTTTAAAAACCAAACTTTTGAACGGTAGTGTGTGTCTGTTTATAATATATAGCTAAACTCAGTGGTCACTTTATCAGGCACAACTGCTTGTTAATGCAAATATCCAAACAGCCAATCATGCGGCAGCAATACAATGCATAAAAGCACTGACACATTGGAATGAAAATAAAAATCAGATGGAGCCAGAAATATGATCTGAGTGACTTTGACAGCAAAATGACTGTTAGCGCGAGACAGAGAGGTTTTATTTTTTCACAATCTGCTGATCATCTGGGATTTCCATGCACGACGGTCTCTAGAATCTGCAGGGAACGGTGTAAAAAAAACCACACAAAAATATCCAATGAGTGGCAGCGCAGTGGACAAAAACACCATGTTATTCTGAGAGGTCAAAGGGGGAACGGCCAGACGGGTTCAAGTGGATAGGAAGGTGACAGAAACTGAAATAACCAGTCGTTACTACACCGTTATGCAGAAGAACTTCTCTAAACTCGTAGCGTGTCAAAAATGTCAGTGGACGAGCAGCAGAAGACACTCCTGTCAGCTAAGAATAGGACATTGAGCCTACAGTGGGTACAAACTCACCCAAACCTGTCAGTAGAAGACTGGGAAAACATTTCCTCGTCTAAGGAGTCCATTTCCTTTTTTGACAGGCAGATGAAGGGGTCAGAGTTTCCTGTAGACAGTGTGAATTAATGCCTTGTGTGGAAAATCCAGGTCTAGAAACTCCGAACATCTTGTTAAATCCGTGTCATGATGAATTACAGGGACAGTTCCCAATAATATAAAAAACCCTGTCATTTATTCACCATAATGTTGTTCCGGATCTGGATGTCTTTAAGTAATTACTGAAACACTAATTAAAACGTTTGCAATGAAACAGATGTTTCTGTCACCAAAACCGAGATATTTTGAGAACAAAAATTATTATATTTTGAATTTGTCTCCATCGAACTATTCCATATGTCTATTCTCCCAAAATTCTAATGCCTCAAAACCACTGGTAGAAAGAGTAATGAAAGATCGTACTCAATTAAAGGTACCATTGCTTACCAAAACCTTTAGGTGCGAGTAGAGTAAAAGTATATGTTCTAAGTACTAATCAAAAGATGAGTAAAAAAAAAACAAATAGCCCTTAGTGAGTAGTATTGCACTGTAAAAATATTCATTCATTTATTTTCATTTCGGCTTAGTCCCTTTATTAATCTGGGGTCGCCACAGCGGAATGAACCGCCAACTTATCCAGCATATGTTTTACGCAGCGGAATGCCTTCCAGCTGCAACCCATCACTGGGAAACACCCATACATTTCCATTCACACACATACACTATGGACAATTTAGCTTACCCAATTCACCTATACCGCATGTCTTTGGACTTGTGGGGGAAACCGGAGCACCTGAAGGAAACCCACACGAACACGGGGAGAACATGCAAACTCCACACAGAAATGCCAACTGACCCAGCCGAGGCTCGAATCAGCGACCTTCTTGCTGTGAGGCGATTGTGCTACCCACTGCGCCACCGTGCTGCCCACTGTAAAAATAATTACACCTTATACCTTGCAAATTGAAAATGAAGCTTACATCAGTGTCATTTTTTTCATTGTCATTTTTTAGTTCATCCCAAATTAACATTTCCATCATTTACTCACCCTCTTCTCATTCAAAACCAAGTCTTTCCTTTAATATTTAGAAAAAAAATGACTTTTTTTTTTATTTCTGTCCCTTCACAGAAAATCTAATAATAATTTAATAAAAATTAAATTTATTAAAAATCTAGTTAATAATTTAAAATAATAAAAAAATATATATATATATATGGGCCTCACAGGGTTTTTTTATTATTATTTGAACAACATAAGAGTAAATATAACCGTACGTTCACACATTAAGGGATTTTCGGTAACTGGCAGGTTTCTGGCACTATATTACAGTTCAGGGACCCTATTTATAAAATGTTGCTTAGAAATCATCCTATATTTGATCTCAAATGTAATTGTGTGATTCTGAGAAAATGATGTCAAATCTTTGAATTGCAAATGAATTCCAAATTGTGAAGATGCTTTCAGATCTTTGCCATTAAACGCCACCTAAATGAATCTTTCCATAAAAAAGGATGTGGGTGTAGATTTTAGCATACACACACGCAGATCAAATCTTCAGCATGTGTACATATATTTGATAAATTAGGTCACCACAATTTGACAAATTTAATGTAGGCTTTTATTTACGTTATCAATGACTTTCATACAGTACACAGAGCACATCTGGTAAACTCAAAAGCTCAAACATGAACGTGATGCACAAAAAACCAAGAGATTTGTTTTAGTGTATGACGCACGCATACGCTTCTGTGTTAGCAAATGAGACGCAAGTGTGATGATCAGTGTTTAGATGAGAATAAAAGACCAAATGAAATCTGTTCACCATATAAGCCCATCTAATCTCTTCACAAGATTTGGGTGAGCCTTTATAAGGTTGAGAATTTATAATGTCTGTAGCATCTATAATGTTATAAGGACTCTTTTGGAATGTCTTTTACATTTTGGCAACTGAAAATTACCTCTTATGTTTGATTACTAATATTTTTATTAGTGTTTCAGTGATTACACAAAGTCATACAGATCAACATCAGGGTGAATAAATGACAGTTATTTTTTGGGAAAGCACCCTGTAGTTCATCATGATATGGATTTTAAAACATGACATAAACAACCTCAACGTTACCTATGTGACATTCTCACATGTCAAGCAAACATCTGTGACCAAATTGGAATGGTGTATACATCGTTAGCTGATAGATGTTTATACGTAAATAAAAGTCTAAATTAAATGTTCGTCATATAAAGCAATCGTGTCTCTTCATAAGTTTTGGATTAAACTTCTCAATTTGATCCTTTTATGAATGTTTTAAACAGTGGTATAAAGTAATGAATTACAAATAGTCAGTTATTGTAACTGAGTAGTTTTTCCTCAGGATTTGTACTTTACTAAGTATTTTTTAAAATGTGTCATATTTCTATTTGTTGTGTCTATATCCTTACTGCACTATTTAAAGCTATGTAAAATAGACTATCTTGACAATCTTGGCTATGTAGAATAATCAGTCCGGTGATTCCTGTCCAATCAAAGCATCCATAGAAAATGAGCATCAGACATTTACAAAAGCAGCAAGCATGTACATTGTTGAAGCATTAAAAGTGTACAAGAAGATGCGAAATTCCTAAACGCATTGACCGAGAGACATTATGCATTGATGAAGAAGATGAAGTATGTCAACTGTAGGATGACTGAAATTGCAAAATGGACTACATAAATAAATGCACTACAGAATGTTACGTTTTCAAATACATGCACAAATTTGTACAAATAACCATATCATCCCAAGTTAACATATCATCCCAGCTAGATTTTTGCCCCTAAGGTTACACAGATTTTGCTCCGCATGTAAACGCATCGACCTGCTTTTCTGTCAGCTTATTATTATTAGGTGTATATATTGATGTAATGTGTTCTCACTTTAAATGGCAAATAATTGAACTTACATGTAGAAACACCCTTAAACAAACTGAATTAGATATGTTAAACAGGGTTGGAGAACAATATATATATATTACAAATAGCACAAAAATATTTTTGATACAATCAGAAAGGTGTACCTGTTAAAAAAAACTAAAAAAATTTTTTATTAAAAATATCGTTTTGTATTTATTATTTTTGTTAGTCATTAGATAGTTGTTACTTCCATGTACATATGGTTATATCTGCATCCAGCGTGAAGGTAAATATATTTGTTTATATTGTAAATATATAGCACTGCATCTCATCATGCTGTTTATTGGCATGTTCTGTCTATACGTGTGTGACGTCAGTAGCAGGGATGAGTGAGAGTGTCTGTAAACATGCTAATTGGAAGAATTCAGCTTCACAATTGTTTCTCCTCAGATCTTTACGAGGCGGAAACCAACCAGGAGGTGAAGGACAAGGGCATCAACGCTGTAAGATCTTCTGAATCTTTCTCAAAATTAGATCTTTCTTTCTTTTTTTACATGGCCATCTTTGAAAAAACCCTCTCATGTTAAATGGTCATTGCTAAATACATATATCAGTCACACACTGCACGCTTCACCATGTTAAGAGGAATTTAATAGACATATGGGTCGTGCTTTATTATACATCCTGTTTTGCATGTACGTATACTATGTTCCTAGAATAGTCGTTATATAAGCTGTGTAATAACTTGATACTCTCCCTGAACCTAACCTTTACCTATGTAGTTAACTCATGTAACTTCTTTTAGGTAAGTACACGGTAAATAAACCTTAGGTACAAAAAAATTCAATAAAGTGCAACAGAAATGTGACTTCCAGATATTTGCGGTTAATATACTATGAGCAAACTGAAATTTAAATTAAATGTTAATTATTATTATTAATAGTGTTTTGTATATATTTATTTACAACCCCAAATCAGAAGAAGTTGGGACAGTATGGAAAACGCAAATAAATTTTTTTTACTCTGACTTGTATTTCATCGCAGACAATACAACAGACATTATTTAATGTGTTCTTCATGATTTTTATTGTGCGTTTTTGTTTTTAATAAGCACGTATTCCAATTTTGGTTCTTGCAACCATTTTAAAAAGTTGGGACAGGAGCAGTTTAGCTCTAGTAATCAGGCAAATTGGTTAAATAATGATGTGATTTGAAAGAAATGATGTCAACAGGTGATTGTAATTGTGATTTTGTACAAAAGCAGCATCCAAGAAAGGTCTAGTCCTTTAGGAGCAAAGATGGGCCGATGAATGCCAGTTTGTCAACAAATTCGTAAGAAAATTATTGAAATGTTTAAAAACAATGTTCGTCAAAGAAAGATAGGAAGGCATTTGGATATTTCACCTTTAACCATGCATAACATCATTAAATAATTTAAGGAATGTGGAGGAATTTCAGTGCGTAAAGCCTGAGCTGAACAACTGTGATCTTCAATCCCTCAGTGCATCAATAATCATCATTCATCTATAAGCGATATCACCACATGGGCTCAGAACTACTTTGGAAAACCTTTGTCCTAGTACCACAATATGTAGTTAAATCCACAAATGCCCATTAAAGCTGTACTGTGCCAAAAGGAAGCCCTATGTTAACAGTGTCAGAAGCGCCGTCGACTTCTCTGGGCTCGGAGGCATCTGGGCTGGACCATTACACAGTGGAAACGTGTACTGTGGTCAGATGAAACAGTATTTCAGGAATTTCTTTGGGAGAAATAGACACTGTGTGCTCCGGACCAAATAAGAAAAGGATCATGCAGACTGTTACCAGCAACAGTCCAAAAGCTAGGGTCTGTCATGGTATGGGGTTGTGTCAGTGCCCTTGGCAAAGATAACTTGCACTTCTGTGATGGCACTATTAATGCTGAAAAGTACATAGAGATTTTGGAGCACAATATGCTGCCGTCTGCAAAACCATATTCTGCACACATTACAAAGTCCTTGCTGCGAAGAGGAAGAGGATACAGGTACTTGACTGGCCTGCCTGCAGTCCCGACCTGTCTCAAATAGAGAATGTGTGATGCATTTTGAAGCATAAAATGTGACAACGAAGACCCTGTACTGTTGCACACCTTAAGACACCTTAAGACCTTAAGGTGTGTCACCTTAAGACACACCTTAAGACACCTTAAGACTTTGCAGGAAGAATGGGATAAAATTACACCTCGAACACTTCATCACTTGGTGTCTTCAGTCCCTAAACGTCTTTTAAGTGTTGTGAAAAGGAATGGCAAAATTACAAAGTGGTAAATGCTTTACTGTTCCAACTTTTTTTGAAATGTTGCTAGAACCATAACTGAATAAGTGTTTATTTAAAAATAAACACACA
This sequence comes from Danio choprae, assembly GCA_903798125.1. Taxonomy (NCBI): domain Eukaryota; kingdom Metazoa; phylum Chordata; class Actinopteri; order Cypriniformes; family Danionidae; genus Danio; species Danio choprae. The sequence goes on from CAIGQW010052771.1 coordinate 3,801,588, forward strand.
CGCAAAAAAAACTATATTAATCACAAGGAACACATTAAATAATGTCTGTTGTATTGTCTGCAATGAAATACAAGTCAAAGTAAATTTAGAAATCACTACTTTATTTTTTTATTTGCGTTTTCCATACTGTTTCCATACTGTTTTTCTAATTTGGGGTTGTAATATTTATCATAAATGTTTCATTATATATATTATATGTATTAATTATTTATTGTTCTTTAAGGTCTCATTTGTTAAATTTAACACCCAACATGAAGTTTAAAAATACATTTAAAGCATTTATTAATCTTTGTTAACACATTCAATGTCCAACAACAAAAGACTGAAAAACATGGGGCTGACAAGAAAACAAAGGGGGCAGAAAAAAATAACCAGGAAAACTAACTGGGGGGTAACCATAGAAACAAATGAGAGTGTGGCACAAGCAAACCAGCAGGAGAACATGACATTGGACAACTGGGATGCATGGCAGTAAAACGTTCATTCATTTATTTTATTTTCGGCTTAGTCCCTTTATTAATCTGAGGTCGCCAGAGCAGAATGAACCGCAAACTTATCCAGCATATGTTTTACGTAACGGATGCCCTTCCAGCTGCAACCCATCACTGGGAAACATCCATACACACTCATACACTATGGACAATTTAGCTTACTTAATTCACCTATACCGCATGTCTTTGGACTGTGGGGGAAACCGGAGCACCCAGAGGAAACCCACGTGAACATGGGGAGAACATGCAAAATCCACGCAGAAACGCCAACTGACCCAGCCAAGGCTCGAACCAGCGACCTTCTTGCTGTGAGGCGATCGTGCTACCCACTGCGCCACCGTGACGCTCCCAGTAAAGCATTTGATAATATATTATTAAATACTTAATAGTTGTATCTATCTGTTAATGTTATTTAATGGACCAGAATATGAACTAACAATGAACAGTGCTAATGTTTTTATATGAAGCAAAAACTCCTATTTTGATATATCCTTCAATTTATTTTAGATAGTTTATATATTATGTACACAAAGAACTTACTGAACTAAAAATGTCAATTTTGCCATCATTTATTCATCCTCATGTAAATCCAAACATGCATGACTTTCTTTTGTGGAATACGAAGGACAATATTTTGAGAAGTGTTTCAAAATATATGCTATATTGTTTAATAGAAAACAAACTCATACAGGTTTGGATCAATGTGAGGCTGAATAAATGACAGAACTGATATATGGAAAAAAATATGCAACTCACATATTTAACAAAAAAGTTTCAAGAGTTCACACTTAGATATGCTTGACGCTATTAGCAGGTTTGCCGTGCTGTCCTGGGAGAGAACCCTGAGCTTGGAGATAATTGAGCCCAGGGCTCCCGCCTGGTTGATAAGCATATAAGGGGGTCCGAGATCAGGTAGGTCTCGAGAGCTCCCCCTGGTAAAGGGAGGAAAAGGAGGAGATGGGGTGTAATAGGGCAAAATCTGTCTATTTATTGTAAGCTTGAATCGATCTGATTGGATTATTGCTGATTACGGATGAGAGGCCAGCCGTGATCAATCATATCACGTGCTCCTCTCGAAATTAGTTTGTAAAATATTACATATATAAAAATATACATCAAAGGTGCTGAATATAATACAAAATGTTGCAAAAATTGTCATTTGCATATATTATTTTTTTTGCCATTGGAATTACAATATATATATATATATATATATATATATACTTTTTTTCCTACATTATAAAAGGAACTGGAATATGTACAAATATGTTAGAATACATTAGCTATAATTTTATACATATATATCTATAATATGTTCATATATGGTCATGCACTCCTGAACAATGTGCAGATCACGTTTCCTGAATGGTTTCTCTGGTGTTTGTGCAGTGGCTGCTCAAGCTGTTGGCCGTGTGAGTCGTCCAGACCCGACACCTCAGCGGGACAGACCTGCTAGGCCAAGCCTGCCCTGACGTCACCCACCTGGGCCTGCGTCTTTACATGTCCCCCCTCTTCTGTCTCATTTGTGGTCTGCGGACCTTTGCCCTGCAGTTGCATCCACCCACTCACTGCTCCATCAGTTGGGGGTTAGTATCGCCATGTAGGTCATCACTGCCTGGATACAAAACATTTCGGCATTTTGTTCCACTAAACCCCACCTTAACACAATGTGTGGGTGTTTATCAGGTATACATTACAGGTAAAAGAACTGAGATAATTTAAAGGAATGTTTAGCTTGTGAATGAACATTTTGTCATCTTTAACTCACCATTATGTCGTCCCAAACTCGTAAAACTTTATTTCTACTGTAGAACACAAAAGGAGATGTTTAGAGGAGTGTTCAGGCTGCACTTTTACAATACAACAAAATTAATAAAAGTATGAGACCGTTGTCAGTTGCGATTGCTTTGTGGGCAGCTCTGATTGCTCTGTGCTGACATATATCGCCTTTTTTCACTCAATTTTATCATAATAACAATATGCTATTTTGTTAAAAGGACATCTTTTATTTTAATAATGATATATTTTGTTTAAATTGTATTATCTCATTAAAATAATATGATTTTCTTGTTAAAATGACATCATTTTTTCGTTACAACAAGATATTTTATACATGACCTGAGCATTTTGTTGGATGGTAAAAGAATTCAGCTTTATGGCTAGATATGACACATTTAAATGATCTGGTTCGTTTTTACTTTCTCCTCAGCTTAAAACACAACAACATTTTATAACATTGAGTCACGTCCACTGGATCAATATTAGCATGCGAACACTATACATCGGCATCTTAAACATCTGGAAATAGAGACACAAGAATCAAACAGATCTATTGGAAATAGCATTACTGTCATTTTAACAACACATGTCGTTATTATGAGAAAAGTAAATAACATCTTGTTTATCAAAATAACATCTTGTTTTAATGAGAAAAGATCTTATGACATAATTTAGTGGAAAAAATAATGTGTGTGGCAGCAATGCATCATTACAAAAAAAAATTTTCAAACAACAGTTACTATTCACTGTAAGGAAAGGAGCAGTTTAGACATTCTGCTAAATATCTTCTCTTCAGTTCCCCAGAAAAAAAAAAAACAATAGCACCATTTTATTCAAATTAATGTGTTTTTCCTATATACTTTTTCATTATTTACCCCAAAAGAATGGAACTGTAACTTGACTGATTGAAACGTTGTCTGATCTAATGAAAAAAAAAAAAGATATATCATGCTCATGGTGGTCCTGATCCCGACCACACAACTTGAATTTAAAACTGGTTACTGTTACCTGCTAGTAAGCAAATTATTAACGAACAATCTATACTTCTAAAACTGGAAAATTTAAAATGTTCTGATTTGTTCAATTATAAATGAACATTAAAATCTGACATGAATAGAATTTTTTGATGGATAAATAAATGTTCAACGGTATCTGTACAAAAGATTGGTGCATTTAGTTTTTGATATCACTAGTTAATGTTTTATGTTTCATTATAGCATGTGTGGACATTTGTAAACAGTTACAACCAGTGTTGTGTAAGTTAATTCATTCATTCATTTTCTTTTCAGCTATTTTTCGGTTATTAATTACTAATTGCATCAAAAATTATTTGTAATTGCCCAAGTAATTGACTCAGTACTACTCAAAATCCCTATAAATCTTAATACATAGACAATTAAAGACTTTTTTTTTTTAAGACAGGGCCTTAACCTTTATTTAAAAAAAATAATACTTAAGAAAAGATAAACAGTATATGTACCAAAAACATGAAAGGTTTCAAAGTAGTGAGACTTCCATAGTAGAAAAACACATTCTATGAAAGTAAACGGTTACATGTTTCCAGCTTTCCTCAAAAAACTGAAGTCAAAATGGTTTGTGACAAGTCAAGGGTAAATGATGACCGAATTACTTTATTAGTAACTGTAATCAAATTACTCAAGAAAAGTACTTTTTTCAGTAGATAAGTAGTTTTTATTACAATAACTGGTTTCTTTGTAACCGATTTTGTTTTGTTGTGTAACTAGTTTCATCCCAAAATGAAAATGCTCTCACCAATTTCTGGTGTTTTAAAAAGAGACATGATTACCTTAAAGAAATATTCCACAAAATATTCTCATTTTACAACTCCTCTAGAGTTAAACAGTTAAGTTTTACCATTTTTTAATCTATTCAGTCAATTTCTGAGTCTGGCAGGAACATTTTTTAGCTTAGCTTAGCATAAATCATTGAACCGGATTAGACCATTAGCATCTTGCTCAAAAATGTCCAAAGAGTTTTAATACTTTTCCTATATTTAAATGCGATACAAGTGTTCAGAAGATAACTATATTTAAGTAGCCAGAATAAATGTCACTGGTTCTTAATGAAGCTCAAACCTGTGCAGATTTGACATGCAAGAATAAACCTCATTGGTTCTCACACTTTAAGCAAGCAGCCTTGAGCTTCCCCTGACTAATTTGAATACTTTTAATACAATAATTTTGTTTGCTGCTCATATATTACACCTAAATTAAAGGCTCTTCATATAAAGTGTAAACAGGGGCGACGCGGTGGTGCAGTGGGTAGCACAATCGCCTCACAGCAAGAAGGTCGCTGGTTCAAGCCTCAGCTGGGTCAGTTGGCATTTCTGTGTGGAGTTTGCATGTTCTCCCCGTGTTGGCGTGGGTTTCCTCCAGGTGCTCCGGTTTCCCCCACAAGTCCAAAGACATGCGGTACAGGTGAATTGGGTAAGCTAAATTGTCCGTTGTGTATGTGTGTGAATGAGTGTGTATGGATGTTTCCCAGTAATGGGTTGCAGCTGGAAGGGCATGTGCTGCATAAAACATATGCTGGATAAGTTGTCGGTTCCTTCCACTGTGGCGACCCCAGATTAATAAAGGGACTAAGCCGAAAAGAAAATGAATAAAGTGTAGACATTACTTTTTTGGCCATTTTTTAAGCTTATCAGATATTTAGCTGCAAAGATAAGAGAGAAGGGTAACAACAAGCCCAAAGACAGTCAATTCTAAATTTTAAAAGTTCAAGTCATATTGATCTATTTTTTAATTTCATTTATGAACATTTTGGATGAATAATCTTCAACCGAGAGACAGAAATCTCTGCAATATTTGTTCTGAAAACAAACACATTTCTTACGGGTCACAAGGGTAAGAAAATGATGACAGAATTTTCATTTTGAGGTGAACCAACCGTTCAAATGACTGGTATTCAGTGCCAGCAAATGTTGATACAAGCATCAGAATAACATGTAATTAAATTAGAATTCTGAGCCATTAACATCTCTAATTATCAGTAACACTGTATTACATTCATGTATTTTTTTTTCTCCTAGATTCTGAGTAGTCATCTTTCATTTCCGTTTAGCCAACTCATCAAATCCAGCACGACTCTTAATGCAATTTAAAGCAGCGGCACGCAATTATAATCGTAGTTCTAACAAGCACCCTAATTGCTTCATTTCTTTCATCCAGCATGACTCGTACTTCCTCTTGTACTTTTACCCCCTCTCATGAACATCGTGTATCTCCTTATGCATCTGTCTTTTAAAATGAGTGTTTTTTGCTTCCAAATATAAAAGCACAAGCCACAATCTTTCATCACGGGGCATTTCTATATAAATTATTTTCTGTGCGTATACCTACACCTCCACATACACACAATCACACACACACACACACACATTGTTCAGGGAGCGAGATAGTAGCCGTGGGTATTAAAAGCGATGTCTCAGCAGCTCTGCACGCAGCGGCTCTATTCTTATCGCTCTGACGCCACGCACAGCGTCATCACGCCATCGCTCCCTCCTCCGCTACGCTCTTTCCCTGCATCCCTCCTTCCAGCTCTCTCTAGTAACTGTCTCATTCTCACAATCTGCTTCCTCCTCCTCCTCGCGCTCACACATGCGCGTATGCTGGCTCAAACACACACACACCCTCACTCGCACACACTCGTACGCTCTTGTCTTCTCTCCCTCTGCTCCTATTAATAGAAAGCTTTGCTCACACAATGCTTCCTGCCGTAAGGTGACCGAACAGAGGTTGCCCCCAGCAACAGTCCAGGCGCCTCTGGAAACGGCTAGAAAAAAAACAGGCAGGCACGTATGTCCGTCATTGCTCTCTCCATCACTTCCTCGTCCATACTTTTGCCTTGTTTTATCCTGTAGTTTTTTTATGGTGTGGTATGGAGTGTTGGTCCAGCGTTCTGATAGGATTTGAGGTAAAGGTAAAATTGTTTTCTGATACTTTCTGTGGAGAAAGTAGCATATTAGCATTCACATGTGTTTGTATTATATCTCTTTTATTTTAATTTTTTGTTGTTGTTATTAGTGGGAGCTACTTTTATTTTTAGTTTGGTAGTTAGTTTTTTCGTAAACAAAAATCTCTTGGGCTACAAAATGGTGATAATAACGTGAAAGTCATCCATTGGTGCTCCCATTTATGTTGATGTATGGTGTATGTATGTATATGTATGGTGTGTGAATTTCAGAAGTATTCAATTTGAATGATACATTTCGGATAAATTGCTAAAAATATCAATATTCAAAAAATACTGGGTTATAAAAACAAACCAAAAAGTGAACTAAGCTCGTGAAATGTGAAAATGGATCTGAACGTTCTGTCCTAAAACACCCATTTTCTCACGTCAAATGTTGACTTTTTCCATATACAGTTGAAGTCAGAATGATTAGCCCTCCTGTTCAATTTTATTTCTTTTATGTTTTTTCCCCATTTTCTGCTTAACAGAGAGATTTTTTAAATAACCAATTTCTAATCAAATCATTGGATAACAGTGGTTTGTTCTCTAGACAATCGAAACATTTATATATTGCTTAAAGGGGTTAATATTATTGACCTTAAATTAATTTTAAAAAATTAAAAATTAAAAACTTGCCAAAATAAAACAAAAAAGACTTTCTCCAGAATAAAAAAATATTATAGGAAATACTGTGAAAAATGTCTTGCTCTCTTAAACATAATTTGGGAAATATTTGAAAAAGAAAGAAAAAAAATCACAGGACAACCAATAATATTGACTTGGCAACTGTATATACATACACATATACATACATACTTTTTTGGGACCAACAAATGGCAATGATACTTTTACAATAATCTGCAAAGATAGCCATCCTTAAGCATTCCTGTATCTTCAGGATTTTTATGATTCTCAGAAGAATGAAATCTGTAGTCTGTCATCTCCTTGTAAATGGTCGCTCAGTTTGGTGTTTAGTTTGATAGTTGTTGTTGTTTTTTTCATTATTTGAATTTCTCAAGCCACAAATACCAGTTATTTTCCACATATCTTGTGACAATCATACATTAGCATTCCCATGTATTTTGCATGGCAGATGTATTTCAGAAGCATGCGGTTTTTAATGTTTATTTTTGTTTGTCATTCACTAGAGATAAAAATGCTATAAACATTTTTCAAAATAGTATTTGAAGAAATGTCATTCATTAACTTTACAATTTATTTTGACTGTGCCTTGTGATATCATTTAAAATTCGCTGTCTTTGCTCATGCGCACTGTTTTTGTTTTTTAACTAATTAATTGCGCCACAAATGCAACATATTTTCTGATAAACTGCTAAAAAAGGCTAATAATAAAAAAGGACCAGAAATGGCCAATTACATTTTTGGCCTGTTATTTATTTATTTATTTATTTATTTTTACCAATTTTGAGGGTCACAAATTTGAATAACAATTTTTCCAGTAATAATTTAATAATAATAATAATGATGTTTATAATGACTCGTCTGGTAAAGGGTGTGTTCCCAGAAGTATGCAATTTAAAAATCTGCAATCTTTTCTCTTGGCTTCTCTGTTTCCATTATTTTTAAAAATCCCTTCAATCGTGAAAGGCAATAATATTTGGAGCAATATATCAACTAGTGTTGCATGATTCCTCAAAAGTATATAACTTTAAATCTTTGAAAAGTTTTTTTTTTATGGGGGGGGGGGCAAACACTGGAGCCATAAATGATAATTTTCCGGTAAAATCTAGAGGACACCCTTAGCATTTCGATTTACCTGAGTTGGAATGTGATTCCAGGAAGTAGGCAATTTTAAAATCTGTCATCTTTGCTAATGGCCACTTGCTATGGCTTGATGGTTGAAGTGAAGTGAATCACAAATGCCACTTCAAACAAGTAATATTAAATCCACCAACAGAAAACTCTGGAATATAGTAATATGACCACACCGCACTGACGATAACCAACAAAAACAGAGAACTCAGGGTTTAAATAACCAGTGGATAAGAAGAAGAACAGAAACAGATGAGTGGAATTAATCAATGAACAAACAAACTAATTATGTTTGATAAATGGGAACAGAAAGCTCAAAATTTGGGTTTATCTTTTTTCTGACCAATCATTGGTACCACAAATGTCAATGATAAAAAAAATTGAATAATATTTAGAGAAATGTATCCATTGGCAATCCTGAAGAGTGAAGAGATCAGAATCCTGACATCTTTACTCAGGGCCTCTCATTTCAGTTTCCTTTTTTTTTTTTTTCCCAACCAATCACTTAAGCCACAAATGGCAGTAATAGTTGGACAGTAATATCTGGAGAAAGGCATATTAGCCTTCCAATTTATCTCTGCCAGTGTGCGATTCCGGGAAGTATGCGATTGAAAAATCTGCCATTTGTGTGTTTTTGGGGTTTTTTCAGAACCATGTGACTAATCACTCTAGAATTGATTGGCTAATGCAGGCAGAAAAATGCTCTCAGTCCACATCCGGAGCAGTGATGAGCAGAAAGAGACCATAAATGTTACTTAGCCTATAAAAAAATATTGGCCATATACAGAATACTAATCTAATAGTGAATAGCAGTCAGTGAAGAAATTTCCTTTTATTTTTTATTTTTTTAATCGGTTATTATCAGTTTTCCATAACTGATGATTCATAGATGTTCATTTACGCTTTTGAATTGCATTATGGGACCTTGATCTCTGCTTTAACAACTTTGACAACAGATCAAAAAGTGATTTTTTTTAAATATATATATATATATATATATATATATATATATAGTCTTATTTCCCAGTGATGGGTTGCAGCTGGAGGGGCATCCGTTGTGTAAAACATATGCTAGATAAGTTGGCGGTTCATTCCGCTGTGGCGACCCCAGATGAATAAAGGGACTAAGCCGAAAAGAAAATGAATGAATGAATATATAGTCTTATATATGATGTCGATGATATGATATATCTCACACAATATATTGTATAAGAAATAATATATAGAGAGAAAAATGAAAGAAAAATAACAGAAAAAGTAATAGCAGCTCCTTACCTGGTGTTGTACCGTAATTTGCATGAACTAAAGTTAAAATGTCAATAAAATTCACTTTGTTCAGCATCAAAAGTTGTCAGAGATCAAGGTCCCATAACCCAATTCTAAAGCCAAAAACACACAAATGAATGACAAGCAATGGGGAACTTAATAAACATCTATTTTTAACAATGTAGTATAATTACAGCCTCTATTAGCACACATTTTTCAAGGGATAGTTTAACCCAAAAATTAAAAAAATTACCTCATCATTTATTCTCACTAATTTGGCTTTAAACCTTGATGAGTTTCTTTCTTCTGTTAAACATAAAAGAAGATATTTTGAAATATGCTCCCGGCGCCCATTGACTTCCATATTAGAAAAAAATATATATTCTATGAAAATCAATGGGTTCCAGTAGCATATTTCAAAGTATCTTCTTTAATGTTTAACAGAAGAAACTCAAATGGGCTTTGAAAAAGTGAATGGTGAACAAGTAAATAATGACAGAATTTTCATGTTTTGGTGATCACTTTAATATAATATAATATAATATAATATAATATAATATAATATAATATA
>CAIGQW010052771.1:3811842-3828795 GCA_903798125.1 Danio choprae
TGTGTGTGTGTGTAAATCACATATATTTTATGTATGTATGTAAATCACATATATTTTATGTATGTGAAATCTATAAGTCTGATATGTACAAATATTTATGTACAACACATATTTCAAAATACTGCAAAAATGGTTTACACGTATATTTAAATATATTAGTTATAATTTTATATACAGTTAAAGGCAAAATGATTAGCCCTCTTGTGAAATTTCTATAATTTTTATATATTTCCCAAGTGCTGATTAACAATATTTTTCATAACTAATTTCTAATAACTAAGTTCTTTTGTCTGTGCCATGTTGACAGTACATAATATTTTGCTATTTTACTATACACTAGCATTCACTTTAAATTCCAATTCAACGGTTTAACTAGGTTAATTACGTTAACTATAAAGTTAGGTTAATTAGGATAGACATTGGACAACAGTGGTTTGTTCTGCAGCGAATCCAAAAAAATAATTTATTAAAGGAGCTAAAATTATTTGTAAAAATAAATCAATAAATATTCCAGCCAACTAACAAAAATATTACTTTCTCCAGAAGAAAAAAATATTATGGAAATGCCGTAAAGGAAATAATGTCCTTGCTCTGTTAAACATCACTTGGGAAATATTAGAAAAATGATTAAAACTTCACAGGATATGCATGTTCATATATGGCCATATGTCAGATTTCCGTATAGATTAATAAACATTTATTTGTTGTCCATCTAAAATTTACAGTAGAATTATATAATACTAAGAATAATTAGTATTATTGTATTATTTATATACAACTTATAATTACTTTGGCATAATATTTCTACTTTCCATTTGACTGAGATGAGAAATCCGTCTCTGACGCAATGACAGATTGCTTTTAACCTTTTGCTGCCGCTTATCAGTTTATCCGCTTTGAAATTTGCTCCAAAAGAAGCCAGATTCTATTAAAAAGTTTTCCCACCTGAACGTGTACAAGCCAAGATGACAGATGGCCAGAAATATCAAAATGTGTGGGGTTTCCTTTTCCGAGAAACGAGGACTAAAATAGCCCCAGAGTTAGAAGTGGGTATCTGTGGCTGCTAGAACATTTTTTACTTTGATTGAATCTAATTACTAAGGAGGAAATAAACCCAGCAGCTTGCCGAACATGTGTTTGTGCGACATAGACTGATTCAGAATCGCAGGGTTGAATGAATAAATTCCTCCAACCTTTTCTCCACCTCCCTCCATCTGTGTTCATGTGATCATTCCTGCCGCGTTTCCCCCCATTGATCCCATTGGTGCAGCGGCGTGACACGCTTTGCCTCTATTTCTTTCTGGCGCTTGGTAATTTCGTGCAGTTTTATGGGGGTGGCAACAGGAATAGGTCCAGAGTTGTAGTGCGTTGTGTGTGGGAGCGCTTTCCAGAGTAAAAAAGCTCCTTGAGGAAGATGCCGCCTTTAAGTAGACTGCCAAGATGCATTTTTAGCCCTGGCTGGAGAGCCCAATACTACTGAAATTGATGTCACGGGGTGTATTTATAGACGTTTACATGAAGCGTTTCGCAGGTTTACGAGGCAACTGTGTCATATCTTGTGCCAAAGAGCATCTCTCTTTCAGCTTCATCACCCTGAAAATGTGTGCGCCAGTCGGATGGTGGATTTTACGCATAGTCGAAGTGTGCGCTTTGGGAGTCAGTGCTTACGAACAACAACAATATGGGTAAAATGTCAACTCTTTGGGTGTGAGTGCATCACACACTGACTAATGCGTCACTCAAACTGCATTTGACTGTTTGCCCCCACACTGACTACTTAGTTAAATGTGTTCACTTTTACGTCAACTCATTAGGGGCTGACGCATTAATGAAACCGGGGTGAAATTGTTCTGCGCTTGATAGTTCTTCATTTGTGTGTGTGTGTGTGTGTGTGTGTGTGTGTGTGTGTGTGTGTGCATGTTTTAACTTCTGATCAATTGCCAGGATGGCGTAGGTATTTGTGTGCCCACTGCAGTGATGTGGTACATTTGGCAGGATTAAAAAGAGTCAAATAGTGATATGATATCAAAGTAATGGGCTGATAATTAAGAGGACAGTTTCTTTGTTCTAATTGCTAACTTACATCTTCTGTATTTATCAAATAACTACTGTAATTACTGGTAATTGGGCTGTTAAAGGTGCGTTAATGCTATATAATTATAGACTGGTGCGTCTGTAGATCGGGATAATGACAAAAGTGCAGTGTTGCCTGAATCGTTCAGTTATTGGAGTTTTATGCCCAGAGGTGTGAAAGTAGATTTAGGAAATCTGGATGTTGGTGTTAGTTCACCCAAAATATGGAGTCATTTACTCTCCCTCAAGAAGTTTTAAACATTTATAAGTTTCTTTCTTCTGTTGAACAATATTTTGAAGACTGCTGGTTAGACACAAAATTCATATGGAAGTCAATTCAACCAGCATTCTTCGAAATATCTTCTTTTGTGTTCAACAGAGGAAAGGTTTGAAACAAGGGTGAGTAAATGATGGCAGAATTTTCATTTTTGGGCTAACCATCCCTTTAAATGGCTGTTGATGTTTGACTACAGCAAGTTTTAGAAAGAAAGAAGAAGTTTGAATGGTTTATGCGAATCAGACAAAGAAGCTTTAAATCCCTGAGAAATAAATGAACTTTCATCTCTCTGGCCTGTTTTAGTTCTAAAGAAAGTAAGAATTATTGTCATGTTGCTTTAAAATTCTCGCCTCTAGTCAAATGTGTCACCTGTCAAATGTATAACCGCTCCTGCGTGATTAAAACGAGGGATTATGTGATCTTTCTCCATGTGTACTGAAAACAGTTTGGCATGTTTACAGTAGCTACACAGACTTTGGTTCCAAAACATTTCACTTAAAGGGATGGTTCATGCTAAAATCAAACATCCTGTCATTTCCAAAATTGTACGGGTTTCTTCAGTGGAATACCAAGAAACTGGAACTCCAATAGTGGACAAGAAGCACATATCAATTTCATAATATACCTTCCACTGATGTAAGAAAGTTATGCATAATAAATAGAAATATAATTCAATATCACCCTTTGTAAAGGTGCATTATATTGTATAACTGCAGATTAAATATGCAAACATTTGACAGTTGTACTGTCCACCCAGCTCACACCTTAACTTTTTCAGATTTTTATTCTAATGTCATTACACACACCTTTTGTAATACGGCTTTGGAACAATAATTATTGTGAAAATTGTTATATAAATAAACTTGGTGTCCAATCCTGCTCCTGGAGGACCACTGTGCTGCATATTTTAAGTGCTACCCTGATGGGCTATATATATGGCAAGTGTTTTTCAGCCACTGATAAACATCCATTGAAAGGTTGATGTGACTGTTTGCAATTTCATAAGGTTTCTTTTACGGCATCGGTGATGTCATTTCATTCTAATATAATCTGTTGAATAGATTTAAGCGTTCATTTAGTTGTTTAAGCATAAAACGAGATGAAAGGCAACTTAAATGCAAGTGTTGTTAGGAGCAGCAGGTCAGCGGAGAAACTTCACTGAAAATACTGTGGTAAAAAAAAAATTCCATTTTTAAAGACATGGCGCAAAACAATTGAATTTAATACAGTGCTTTTTGTCCCACTTTAGAAACCCACTTTAAATCATATCTCAATCAGGCACTGAAGATCATTGATTTTAAACAAATCAGCTTAAACCAGTGCTTAAATGCGGTGAGTTTATAATGGCATGACTGTTCACAGGAAGCGCCTGAGCTGGCTTATACCAAATTAAAAGTCTCCGTGCAGTATAGCCTTACCAGTCATAGTTTTGGCTCAACTCTGCAAGACAGAAGCCTTCCAGGACTGAGTTTGGAAACCATTTCTCTAGACCAGTAGTTTTCAATCCCCATCCTCACTCCCCCTTTTCTGAATGTTTCTCTTAATGCTTCATAGGTTTGTTCCATTCAACTGTAAGTCCCATGTAAAGTGGACATCACAGCATATTTTGTCATGATTCCAATTTTTTTTTAAAAAGTGTTCAATTTAGAGGGTATTAAAGTGTGTGAGACGTGACTTCCATATAGATCTCACAAGTACGGTTAAATAACCATTTACACTTCTGTAATACGTTTTGTCTGAAGATGTTGCAAACAGAGTAGTGCAAATCTTTCTTTTCAAATGAAGTAAACTCATTCAGTAAAAGTTCAGCTGGTTTCCCCGTGTGCAGGGGCCAGTGAATGGGAGCAGTGAATCTAAAGATCAAGTCAATCAAAACACTTTATTAGGTAAACCTCGTAAACTGCTTGTTAAAACATATAATCAGCCAATTACACGGCAGTAACTCAATCCATTTAGTCTAGGCCCTGTCCACACCAACACGGGTATTTTTAAAACTGCAGCTTTTTATTTGCGGTTTGTTCATTCATCCACACGCTAATGCAGTATCGTGTCACTGTAACCGATACTTTTTGAAAACTCCTGTCAGGGTGAATATTTTCAAGTCTGTGTAGTTGGCAAAACCAAAGTTTTTGGCTTGCTGTGCCATTATTTTGTTTGTGTGATGTCTGATTGTGGGCAACGAGGGGGCGGAGTAGGTAGCGCTGTCGCCTCACCACAAGAAGGTCGCTGGTTCGAGCCTCGGCTGGGTCAGTTGGCATTTCTGTTTGGAGTTTGCATGTTCTCGTGTTTGCATGGGTTTCCTCCGGGTGCTCCGGTTTCCCCCACAAGTCCAAAGACATGTGCTATAGGTGAATTAAATAAACTAAATTGTCCGTAGTGTATGTGTGTGAATGAGAGTGTATGGGTGTTTTCCAGTGATGGGTTGCTGCTGGAAGGGCATCCGCTGTGTAAAACAGCTGATTAATAAAGGGACTAAGCTGAAAATAAAATAAATGAATGAATGTCTGATTGTACACTCAATTTTCATTGTTTACAAGACGCACGTCTGTGTGATGGCTAGTGCACCATGTTGAGGATAATAACCCTTTTTTGAGGCTTCTGATTGGCCAACATGACCTTGTCATGCCCATGACATGTCCTTAATTTGAAAAAGTTTTTTAGTCTAAAAATGCGCCACACCGATACCATTATTTTCAGTTGTTTTCCAAATGTTGGTCATCCACACTGGATATCAGAATATGCTTACGTCCCCTTACTGTGCATGAGCAAAATGCAAAGCACTTTGAGCCGCATCATTTCATCCTGCTGTTTATTTACTGTCCACCATATTCGAGATGTTGAGAAAAAAGCGCAGAGCTTTTTAAATCTTAAATTGTTTCTGCGAGTAACACATGAGCATAAAGTTGCAAAAAGTTATTCAGTAACAAACAGTATATTTTTTCCATTATTTTACAGAGAGTGCGTGCTGTATCTCTGTTGTTAATGCTGTCATCTGATATTAATCTAACAATTAATTTTATCATTTCCCAGTCATAAATAAAATGAAAAAAATAAAACTAAACTAACTTAAAAAAATATTTAAGTAAAATTTACATAAGCACTTTCAACACCCAGATGCATTTAGACCTGTTCAGTTTTGTCTGGATTGTGTCCTAGACCACCTTCTAAAGTGGTCTAAGCAATCGGATTTATATCCATTTCAAATGCATTTCGGAGGGCATTTACACCTGTCCATTTCACAATCGGATAGCTATCCAATCAGAAAAAAATCCATGATGTGACCAGGCGTAAACAGCCCCTTAGATAAGGTGAGAAATTGGTGTAATTAACATGAGTCACTATGGTGGTGGTTGGTTAGTATATATCAACTGAGCATCTTTTAAATAAAACTGATAAACGTCAAACTGATGTCAACAGAGAAGCACCGCCACTCTAACTGCAGACGCAAATGGTCAGACTTTGAAAATGAGCAAAACAAACATTTTTTCAGTGGATTAACTTATTCTCCTTAAGAATAACAATGTGTGCTAGGAAAAATGACATTGTAAATTTGGATTACACACAGACTAGTTCTGAAGCCCATACTAGTATACCCTTAATGGGCCCCACGACCCTGAATAAGCACCACCTATTTTTTTTCAAAGACCGCTCTTTGAAAATTCACCTGTATGATGCTGAATTGACATGATTCAGTAATTTCAGCTTCATTTCATCATTCTGTTTACCTCTATAAGCCAAGGCCAAGAAAAAAGGATATAACAAATAGTTCATCTGTTTATGTCGCACTGCTGTGCAACCCAACGTTTTCTTCCCATTTGTATCAAATTAAATAGTGTTGACCCTCACTAAGGCACATAGCTTGTGGTCTGCTTGCCATTCCAGTGAAATCACAAACAAATGTAACTCTGTTTCTGTTTGCTAACAAACTGCATGCTCTGGCCCTCCAAGCCTCAAATTGTGAATTATGTTCAGTTGAATTCAGTTAAAATGCATTACATAGATTAAAGGGATAGTTCACCCAAAATTGAAAATGTAATCAACATTCACTCACCTTTAAGTGGTTCCAAATCTTAATGAGTCTCTTTTTTTCTTTTAAGCACAAAGAATGTCAAGAATGTTGTACACTGGTAGCCATTGACAGCCATAGTAGGAAAAACAAATACCACAGAAGTTAGTGGCTTAAGGTTTCCAACAATTTTTCAAAATATATTCTTTTGTGTTCAACAGATGGAAGAAACTTAAGTAAAGGGTGTGTAAATGATGACAGAATTTCCATTTTTGTGAAGTGTCCCTTTAAGATGTCTACTCCCATGATGCCCCACAAATATTTAAATATTTGTAAATATAGAAATATTTAGCAAAGGAAATTATTTCATCTCGTAGCTTTTTGGTTTATCGATAATCGGTAAACGCTTTAATAAAGACGTGTTCAAATTACTGGACATCACCCCCAAAAAACTGCCCAAGCAGCGGTAAAAAAATGACATATTTGCATATTTGGGTGAATTCAGTAAAATTTTGTTTAAAAAAAAATCCATTGGAAATGTAATGCTGTCCACTATAGTCCTTTTCTAATCAAGGACCTTTCTGTTGTTTATGAGGAGATCATTCCCAATATGGGATTTTCTGGGACCAGTCACCTCAGAATGGGCCATTTGACTATTGGCTTTAGGAAGAGCGAATGTTAAAAAAAACATTTGACTCTTTCAGAAGAGTTTTTTGACTTTGAATGCAGGTAAACTAATTGTGGACGCCCTAAAGACATTATCAGGATACATACATTACATACATACATTTAAAGGTACATATTGGGTAGCCCCTCCCCTTTTGTTTATCCCAGAGCTGCTGCATTCGGTACAACTTATAACAGACTTACACTTATAACAGCCACAGTGTAAGAGAAATGCTTGAGTCTGTTTGACACTATTCTGTGTTGAATTTAAATGGGTCTGATACATTTTAAGGGACTGCATCATTTGCGCTTATGATCTGCTCTGTGGTATCATGGACCAAAGCAGACTGTACACAAGCTGCCATGGTTTGCATGACACTAATGACTTAATAATGACTTAATAGAAGCCATATTTACACTGTAAATAGTTCATCGCCTATATAATGCACTATTCACCATAGCCAGTCACCATGTCATAGTGACCTTGTGAACAAGTGACAGTTTAAGCTGCATCATTTTATGCATACTGATAAAAGTGAAAAACAGTATGTTTTAAATACATCTAAATGCAAATAGCGATGTTGTTTTGGAGCACACTACCCCGTAAAAACAATCTGTCAAAAAACAAACAAAAACGGATAATGTCCTGTCAGGAAATTACCAGTACATTTTCTGGCAGGATATTATGTTTTATGTTTGTTTGAATAATTTCCTATAGTGTGCTCCAAAGCAACCCCAAAATGATATACATTGATATATAAAATATAGGGGCAGCACGGTGGCGCAGTGGGTAGCACAATCGCCTCACAGAAAGAAGGTCACTGGTTCGAGCCCCGGCTGGGTCAGTTGGCATTTCTGTGTGGAGTTTGCAAGTTCTCCCCGTGTTCGCGTGGGTTTCCTCCCCCACAATTCCAAAGACATGCAGGTGAATTGGGTAGACTAAATTGTCCATAGTGAATGAGTGTGTATGGATGTTTCCCAGTGTTGGGTTGCAGCTGGAAGAAAAAATAAAAAATATAAAATAAAAAATATGCTGGATAAGTTGGCGGTTCATTCCGCTGTGGCAACCCCAGATTAATAAAGGGACTAAGCCGAAAAGAAAATGAATAAATGAATGAATATAAAATATACATAAAACACAGTTTTTATTAATTTTCCAATTATTTATTTATTTATTAATTTCAAATATACTGTCAGTCATTCAGTCAGTGATTAAGATCATTAATCATTTTTAACAGAAAAAAATGTACTGGTAATTTTCTGTATTTTTAGACTGTTTGTTTTGTTTTTGTTACAATGTAGTTTCCCGATGAGCACCCTGATGTCAAAAATACATAACAAAATGTCAAAAATGCAAGTCAATTTGCAAAAACCTTGACATCCATTTGATATCCACACATTGATGCCTTTTTGACAACCAAAATAACGACAGAAAAAGAATTATAAATTAACGAAATTACAACTGACAAATTTACACTGGATTGTGTATCCCTACAATACATGTAAACTACCTTGATGTAAAAATGACATCAAATTAACATCTAACATTCGCATCAAAAAATATTAGCATTTTTGATGTGTTTTTTTATGGCATTTTGACATCAAGGTGCCTATTATACATATTCATACTAAAAGACAAAAAAACTTTAATCCTTTATCTGGCAAAAACCATAAATGGCAACTTGACATTGACTCCAAAAACAAAAAACAGTCATAAAAGTTCAGACATTTTGTAATAACCCCCAGTAACACTTCAATGAGTATTTCAATGAATGCCCTATAAATGGTTTTTAATCTGTCCCAAAGTATTGTTTGTTTAAAAACTGAATCTTTTCTTTTCCACCTACATTAAGTCAAGCAAAGTCGTAATGATATCAAGTATAACGTAAATTAAAAACAACAGTTCATTTGGACTCCCACCACGGCAACCCTACACCTAACCGTTACCTCGTTCACAATAAACGTCAACATCGCGAGTGTTTCTGAGCACCGGGTTCATGTAGACTCGCCCGTGGGTGAGCGGCGGGGAGGTGGAGGTGATGACGGAGAAGAAGAGTGGCACACGGGTGGGGGGGGGGGGGGGGGGGGGGGGGGGGGGGGGGGAGAAGGGGGGAGTCAGAAAGGGACAGTTTGTCTTCCACCTGACGTGTTCAGTGTGCACAGACAGCACTCCTGGACCCCCCTTCCTCCCTCCTATCTCCATCATTCCCTCCCACCTGCTCTTTCAATCTCTCTTCCCTCACAACCTCCCCCATAAAAATAGGGCAACTGTTGCATAAGCATTGGAGGAGTGGGGGAGATGGATGCGAAGAGCAGGAGAGAATGTGGGGGTTGAGAGAAAGAATTGCCGGAGACTGATGGATATGCAGAGAGGAGGTAGAGAAAGAGTACAATCTCTCTCCCTCTCTCTCGCAGATCCAGCGCTGTGCTTCTCTGTCTGGCATGTGGCCTGCTGAAAGTAGGCTATGTTTGACGCGCAAGAGGTTTACGCTGTCTGAGTCACACTACGCTGCTGAATACTAAACCCACTGATTGCATTTCAGTAATGCTTCAGCCCGTCAGATTGCACAGTCTTGCATGGAACAAAATGGCAATTCATGTTCTTCTACACAATGGAGCGCCAGTGATAGCTGGATTAAGACAGACAATTGGCCATGATGAATTTAAATTATGGTGTGACGTTCTTAGCAGATTTAACCTGATTATAAAAAACAGAAATTCTTGTTCGAGGACTTATCAATGTTTATTTCCTAAAACACATTCCAAAGGTCTGATTTTGATCGAAATGTAGGAAACAAGTTTTGAAAAATGTTCCATCGTGCCGCTGGTTATCAAAGGCAGCACGCAGTTTCCTTTTCCTCTGCAGTTTCCTCGACTACTCAGAGACAGTTATCCTGACAGGAAGTCATGAATGAATGTAATGGAGAAGCATAGTTGGTCACTTTCGTCAGCATTCTGCGGTCTAATATTGGGCAATGAAGTCTGCAAACATACTTGACTATGTAGGTCAGGGTCATTCAGACCACAGCTTTACCATTGGGAATTGTAAAAATACGCTCCTGAAAAAATAGAAGTTCCAAAGGAGGTGAGGGATTCACAGTGATGCCACTGAGAAACAATTTTAGGTTTCCTGGAGAACTTTTACGTATTTTCATTGTGTGTTTTTTTAATAATTAATAAATATTTATTAATCTAGTGACTCTATTCCATCTATAAAAAAAACTTGTTGTGAAATGGAAAGTGAATGTTAAAGTTTCTTTATGGAACCATAGACTGGACAATATTTAGAATACTAGATCCTGTTTTTGTTCCTCGGTTGTACAAAACAGTTTCATGTTTGTTCCCTCGGCCACATGGGACTTGTTAAAGTAGTTCAGTTTGTCTAAACAAGTTGGAAAAAGAATGCAGATCCATGGGAGCCGGTCACGTGACTGTTTCCAACAAAAAAATGTAAATTCCGCAGCTTCTCTCGCACATTCCTTCAGCGCAGACAGACGTACATGCGTGGCAAACCCGGATGATGAGAATGCAGGGGAGGCAGAGAAGTGACCTCATGCTGTCTGCCCCTCCAGATGTTTCCAGACACGACTGAGAGTTTCCCCATTTATGAGACAGAAGCAAAGGGAAAACAGAAGAGACTCAATTCTTTATGGGCTTTGATGTATAAAGTTAATATGTCGTGCTTGATAATTATGGTTTACAGATATCGAAGAGAATCCAGCCTTAAATACTACATGGAGGATGTAACAACTGGCCTGAATGTTCAAGTTGTGTATTTTGTATGATTCGTATGATTACAGTTGAATCACTGAAGATACATATCATGTTTGGACAATGTTTTTGGTTCCTTTTCTGGGCTTTGAATGTTTCATGACCATTGCTCTTTATGGAGGATGAGAGAGCTCTAGGATTTCATCTAAAATATCTTAATTTGTGTTCTGAAGATGAACGAAGGTCTCAGGGGATTGGAACAACATGAGGGTGAGTGACTTCTTTGGGTGAACTTAGCCTTTAAAATAGTCTCCTAGCCTGGCCAAGTTGGCGTTAAACTGGTATTAAGTTGGTTTAGATGAGCTGAAAATGCCCAAACCTGATCAATCCCTCACCCAGCAGACCAGTGTGGGTGTCCTGGCCACTGTAATTTCTCAAACTGCTCTGTGCATTTTCACTACAGAAAAGGAGGTTCCAGGCCAACAAAAACCAGTTCAGTTTCAGGGCATAAAAACTTGCTTAAACTGAGCCGGCTAGCAAGCGTGGAGAAATGAAAATGAAGTGAATCAGGGGTTTTACTTTTTAAATTACCTCAAAAAAGGACAGATGAGACAACCGGAAGTTTATCCAAGCTGCTGATACAAAAATCACTCCTGGTTCTGTAAATAGCAAAACATACGTGGCAAACTGGCTTCAGAAACACTGGGATGTGCGATGTTTGTTTTAGACTGGTTATAGTGAGGTAAACAAGGCATAGCAGCATTACATCATTGTTAGTTTCCCAAGTCTGAAGCTGATTCACGACAGGCTACAGTTCGCCTGGCCGAGAATGAGCTGAGAACAGACTCTGGCTCCAGAACACAACACATTCGGGTGGAAAAGAGGTATAGGCCACAAGATAATGGAGGGGATCTTTACTATACCATTTTCAATTAAAAATAGCAAACATTTATGCCTTTTGGTCTGGAGGCCTGAAAATGCTTTTGAAAGAGGGAATTTGACAAACTACACCTTTGTTATCGGTGTGTAAACATTTTGCAACAAATTTAATGAATAAATATGTGATGTCATGTGATGTCAAAGTCTGCAGGACTTTGTGTGCAAGCACATAGTATTTCTATACAAAAGGACATGTTCAACTATATGCACAATACAGCATTTTTCTAACTTTCTTCACAGGTTCATGTGATCAAGAATCATTTTGATAACATTGCCATGAGTACATATAAAAACGCTGCAAAAACACAAAGGAAAATCCTGTGCAAGCATTATGTGGTACATTACAGTAATTTAAAACTACAGCTAAAAATCAAGATCTAATTTTACAAGAACCATGCTTACCAGTCTAATAAAATTTTTTTTTTTTTTGAATGGTACTTCTTGAAATCATTTGCTAAACTGATGGTACACTGTAAAAAATGCAGGGTTCCACAAAAATGATTAGTGTTGGGGAAACGTGAAGAAATTGATTTAACTTATTAGTTTAAGTGGATTTACCTTAAAACAATTAAGTTGTCCCCCAAAAAACCTCAAGAATTTTGTTGTTTCGGCTAATTTTAAATAAGTAGTATGAACTATTAAAATTTTATTTTTGTCCTTTTTTTCAAGTACACGTATGCATTTGAATGTCTAAAGTTTGTAATTTGAGAACTAGTTGTACAAGTTGTTTTGTGATACCGCTGTCACTGCTGCTTCAATCTAATATAAAAATGATTTCAAAAATCTTATATTGCAAACATCTAATAATTGCATGTAAATTAATTTGTGAAAAGTGATCAACTTCAAGATCTCAAAACTACTGTGGGTCTGTTATTTCTTTTTATTTCTTTTAATTTGATAAAAAATCATTAACAAATATTAAACTAATATTGTAGTGGACAATAGAGGGCCCTGGACTCAAAAAAAGTTGACAGCCACTGCTCTAAACACAGCCAACAAAGTAACTAAAACCAACAGAGACTCGTACACACAACAGAGAAGAAATACTTTAGTAGAAATTAGCAGTGCACTCTTATTGCTTTTAACGCAAGCAGTGTTCTCAGCTCAACATGTCCGCAGGGTAGTCAAAGTCTGTGTAAACAAACCCTCATTTTAACGGAGAAGACAGCAGCAGGCAGTCGGTTTCAGTTCAGCTGCAGATGTTCCGGATCTTTGCAACTCCGTGCAAACACAGCAGTCTAAACCCAGAAAGTCACAAAGAAAAATGTCCTCAGGTTTATAAAGTTCATGTTGTGAAGTCCAGGGCAATATAGCAGAAGCATCATAAGCTAAATTTGCATTAAATGTGTCGAACGCTGAATATTACGAGACTGTTTCAGCTTTTTTTGATTTGCAGTGCTGGGAAGTTAGAGAAAGTGGTTATGCAACGGTGTTAGGGTAAGCATGCCAAGAGGGGTGTCAACAATACACAGCTATTGTGGGATGGGCCTCGCTGTTGCCTGGTTACAAATATTTTGGGCAGGGAACCAGGCAAACATGTCCCGCCTCCCTAGGAAACAAGACACTCTCGTGATTGCTGCAGGGGTTCAAGTTGTACAAATACCAGAGAGACGAAAACAGAGAGAGAGTTGGGTAAACAAAACATACGGCCCTCCCCTGCACTGTGGAACCTTTATCGGAACACGATGGCAAGGGTTAATCAGAAGAGAGAGACAGAAAAAAAGCAAGGCAAACAATATGGCTCTGAAGTTGTGCCAAAACAGGAAACAGAGTTTTATTTTTTGCATAAAGCCAAATGAATGCATGAGAACAACCAAGACCTAGGAGCACGGTTGGGCAGTTTGAACTGAAATGCAAATAAACATATTTTCCTATTCATTGTTCTGCCAGAAACACACAAACTGCAGCAACTGCAGTCACCTAAGAAACAACGAAACATTTGTTGATCATTTGGGTAAACTCTTCCTGCATGCGAGCTTGTGATCGTGATTACAGAACAAATGAAATGCCACATGGCCTGCCTGGGTCGTCTCCTGGAGTAACTCTTTGATTTAACTTGATGAACAATAATTCTATAAAGAGTTCATTTTTACAGACATTCTACTTTTTACAAAATTTGCAGATGTTTAGCAAAATATAAAAGCATCAAACTTTTCACACAGCACATACTATTATTCGAAATAGTATTCAAACATAAATTATTTAAGAAATAGTTCACCCAAAACTGAAATTGTTGTCATCATTTACTCACCCTTCACTTGTTCCAAACCTGCTTGAGTTTCTTGCTTCAGTTGAGCACTAAAGAAGACATTTTCAAGAAAGCTGGAAACTTGCAACCTTTGACTTTGATCATTGTTTTTCCTACTATGGATGTCAATGGTTACAGGACATCAACATTCTTCAAAATATCTTCCTTAGTGTTCTTAATATCTTCCTTAGACACTCATAAAGGTTGCAAGAACTATCCCTTTAAATATAATAAATAAAATAAAATGTACACAGCGCCCTATTTACTTACATTCATTCTGTGTTTGGATCATTCATTTACATGACATGTAAACACATGAAAGCAGGGTTCAAAGTGCAAGCTCTTTAAAATATATTACCATTATCATGCATGTGTTGACTACAAAAAATGTGATTTCGTGAAAACACACATGCATTAAATGTTTATATGTTTATAGCCAATACATTAATGATGGGCTAGGATTGTATGGTCGCAGTGTTTTCTTTTTTTACCAAATCACAAAACTGACTTGTTTTTTCACAGATCATTGTAAATGGTTGATAAGATTATCATCTGTATGCCAAAATGTCAAACCCCAAAGGAAAAACATAACCAAGGAGAAGAGAAAATTCACATTTCAATATAAAAAAACCCACTTCTGCCCGCACAATAACCTTGGCCTGTCTACTCACGTAATGTTCTCCTGATGAGCTTGAGATCTGTCTTGCATATGCAATTTCTAACTTTTTAGATTTCCGTTTCTGTATGATCAGACTTTTACGAGAGCTTTAATGACTTGAAGTGTCAATCAACTCTGAGTCATTTTTGTACTTCATCACAGTTTCACGCCACAGCTTCGGCCTTTGGAACAGCTAGACTCGGTGGATTAACAGATTTCTTGATTAATATTCAGTTGTGGTTTATGCTGTTTGTTGTTGTTTTTTTGTTCATTCAGTCTGTATCGCAAAGGCTGTTTAGAGAACATGGATGTACAAAAAAGGACATTTTAATTAGCATAAAACATCTTTATTGCAGCACGCTGCAGACTGTACGGTGACAGCAGAAAGGCCGCTGTTAACAGTGGACGAATAGTTTAATTGGCAGTCTGTTTACTGCGCAGTGATAATGATCTGTACAATTATTACCTTTTATAGCATTTGCATAGTTGCTGTTACAGTACATGTCATGTGTGCTGCGTTTCACGATATGGTGACACATTTTTAAAAAGCTGTCAAGAACCTGTGTGTTCTAAGTCATATGCAGCCCACTTGGAGATTTAATTGCACTGACTGTAGGAAAATTCCTTATTGTTTGTGGAACAATATTTTTTATTGCACAAAATTGTACGTTTTATTTGAAACAGATGTATGTATAAATAAAAAACAGCAACCTAATAATAGCTATAAGTCATCGATATAAAGATTGCTTGATGTTAAATAAATATCAGATAATTACGTTTCACTGGCAAATTATTTGTCGTTGCCATGCACAAAAGTATTGTTGTCAGTATTGTAGCTGTCCACATTAAACATCATGCCTGGACCTCCTACTAATTATTAAAATAATACGCATTGTAATAAGGTTTCAGTTGTTTGCACGAGTTAAATTACCAATGAAAAATACTTCCACAGCATTTATTATTTGATGGCTACTTTGTTAATGTGTACAATTACTAATACACCTCTAAAAAGTTGAATTTGTTAACATTAGTGCATTAACATGAGCAATGAACACTTCGTTTTAGAAGGTTAGTAAAATATTTTGCTTATGGTTGGTTTATTAACTAAGAACTAATGTTAAAAGAGAAATTGTTGTTAAATATATTTATTCTTTACATTTGTTTTTTCTCCAAATCACCTTTAAAATAGGTTTTGGAGGAATGTTTTCACGTTCGGTTTGTAGTCTCACGGTTTATTCATTTTTTTGGTTATGTTCACTAGTACTCCTTTAAAACAAATACCCCTGTATCAGTTCCACGGCCTCATGGGCGAGTTCATTTATTTTGACTCACCAGCCACGGCTTCTGAAACTTATGCAAACACAAAGTTACTCAACAGAAAACTCAAACTACTTTACATAATCTATGTAGTTAAGGTGAAGATAGTACGCCTTTCGATGGCGTTAAAGTGTATACTTTTCTAGCAGCCTTTCTTGGTTAATAACTTCAAGAGGCGTGCAGCTATACAACAGATTTGACACATTTCGAGCACTTGTCGTGGTTTTGATACACTGCAGAAATATATTTTACTTTGTTTGCAACGCTGCACTGTTATGAAAACAGGACGATTAGCGCGCTGGCTAACGTTACATTGCTAGCAGGGCTTGCTGCAAAAATAAATAAACGACGTTCAATGTAAACCCGGGTGGTTTAAATGTCAAAGACCAAATAAAGCAACTAATCGCCTCGCCTCGTAAAAGTCAAAGGAATGTAAACATGCACACAAACAAAAGTCCGCTTTCCCTCGTCGGAGAAATGGCTACTTTCAACCACACACTATGCCGCCCCTTTAAGGTTACCACGGAAACCGGTTGCTACGCAGCAAAAACAAAAAAAGTACCAATCGTTTTGACGTCTTTGCGTCAGACGTGCGGGAACGGCGTTTCCACAGCGACGAGACGTTGTATACACACGCAGAGTTGGTTGTAAACGTCGCGGGATCGTTTGCTTTAAGAGAGCGTTTAGTTTATTTTGCATTAAACCGCAGAATGAGAGACGGTTAAAAGAAGTTAGTGTTGTTGTGCTATTGTTTCCCTTCGTCTGTACGTTCCTTGGCTGGAATGGAAATGTTATGGGTGAAACTTGAAGAGATAACGTTAGTTCACCCGAAATGAAAAGTCAGACTTTACTCAGAGGTATGATACTGCTCCAAACCTGTGTGCGTTTATTTCTATTAAGAGAAAAAAGGCTGTGTGGTTGACTCACATAGTCAGTCAGCATTCACTTTCATTACTGTTAAAGTGAATGGTGACTAGATTGTCAATTGGTGAAACAACACTTTTGTGAATTAAAAAATTCTCACACACACACACACACACACACACACACACACACAT
>CAIGQW010052771.1:3829738-3840521 GCA_903798125.1 Danio choprae
AGAGAGAGAGAGAGAGAGAGAGAGAGAGAGAGAGAGAGAGAGAGAGAAAATAAAACTGAAACCCATAGGCTTAACATTGACTTACATAGTAGGAAAAACAAATACTACGGAAGTCACTGATTACAGGTTTCCAACATTTTTCAAAATATTTTCTTTTGTGATCAACAGAAGAAAGAAACTCATAAAGTTTTGAAAAGGGTAAGTAATTAATGACAGAATTTTCATTTTTGGGATCAACTATAAATTTTATTGTATTTACTGACTAAATATAATACATTTCACAGGCCAGAAAATGTGATGAATTTCATAAGTGTGTGTCTCATGTTCCTTACACACTGTGGTCAGTGGGTTTGAACATTACTAACGCATTAAGCAAAGAGGCTGCTTGAAGCCCCTCAAACACCTGTCACACTGTTTTAAAGCTAACTATAGATAATTCTCCCTATCTAGCCGATCTTTAAGCATCCCACATACACTTTCTCTGACGTAACCACCGGTTTTTAATGTGGATCTGGGGTGTTCTGGTAAAATGTTTGCCGTACATACTCCGCATTAGTCATATTCCTGTTCGGTCGTTATAATGTCTGCCACTGGACACAGCGTTCTCCGCCGGTGACGTTCAACTGCTGCTGACTAATTGTTGTTATCCCCACCCTTCCCCACCGTCGAGTTATAAGGTGTTGGTTGGTTGGTTGGTTGCATATCCTTTTATCTTGCCATATTCTGCTTCCCGCGTTTATATATAAGTTTTACCTTATTATCAAGCCACGCTCATTTCCTTGCACACAGAGCAATGAATCACCTTTGTTCCTACATGAGATGAAATGTGGCAGCGTGTGACACTCACTATGACTTCTGTCACTTCAGCCCACTGGCCGACTTGGAACTTAGTACATGCTTCTGGTAAATGGCGAGGATATCGGGCATAACAATGAGCTCTTTGTTAGCAGAATAATAACGCGGGTGACATACTGTCAAATCTCGTGCTTTGTATGCTTCTATCATTTTAAGCTTGCAGTTCTGTATTCATTGTAAGTGATTTTAGTCTAATAAATTAGCATTTAATAAGACAAGGATTTCGCCTAATATAGAGTTAAACAGGTTTTGACGTAGGCTACTCAGCAGATTTATGTAGCCTAACACAATAACAACAAAGGATAAGATGAATAGTTCGCAGACTTACCTACGACGTAAGACAACCTGCAATGCAAATCTCTGCTCAGACCGGTTCTCAAGACTGTTAGCGACGAGGGAAGCTCTGGGTGTATCGGGGATTCCGTGGGGCGTGTCGTTGACAAAGTTTACGGTGGAGTCAAAACAGCTGGAAGCGGGTTTCCCTCTTGCGCTGAGTCAGTTACCTCAGTGAAATATCCTCCTTAAATTAGCTTCACGACTGCTCAGGTGTTTTCTCGTGCTCTGTAATTTGCCAAACATACGTTTCAACACGTATACTCAATATAAAAAGTACCCTGTATACTCAATATAAAACTTTAGTTTGCCTCACATTTGTAAGACAACGTTTTATCAAGTTAAAGCATACAGTGTTTAGTTTATTGAAAATGTTGCACCGCTTTAAATTCAATTCATAAAATAGAATTACAATACAATTGAATCAAACTGTTATAGATGGCAAATTGTCATCAATATTATGTTTGTTTAATAATATTCTGTTTTAATCTCTCATATTTTAATGATTAATATCAATATCTATTCACATTGCGTCGACTATCTACAGTTTGTAACAATTCAGGTTAGAAAATTGTTTATTTAAACATGTCAGTGACAAAAAATGACATTAAAAGCGTCAGTTAAACCTAAAGCATTTTGACGTAGCATTCAGGCAAAAATATTTGCAAACCGCGTCGTTTCTAAATATTGTCTGTGAAAACCATGTAACCATTAAAAATATCTTGTGGAAGTAATAGTAAACGTACCTATTCTTGACCGCGAGAGAGCTGTCTCTTTCTGTGGGTGAGGGAATCCCTTACACGTCATATTGCTTAGATACCAAAAACAAAAACAGTGGTTTTGGACCATATATGGGCACCTACGTCAGCGGAACACCAGTAAGAGGCGGAGCCAGGACTCCCTACTTTACAATGCGTTCCCAGGCTTCATTCACTAGAGGAAGCGCTGCCACCGAAACACCGCACATCTTCTACTCCCGTTTGCAATAAACACACTGCGGATTATTTTATGGATTTATAAAAGCACATTTCATGCATTTCACGGATTGTACCACGACCCGGGACGTGTTACACAAGGAGGGATTGGAATTTAGAAGTTTCCTCGAGCAGGGAACTGGATTGATGTCTTAATGCAACTGTTTTGGAAAGAGACGAAAGGCATCTTGACGAAGACTCCAAGTAAAACTTGTTACGGTAGGTGACTTTAATATAATAAAACGCAATTAAATATAACGCGTTCGGCTTTTACATTTTTAGTGCATTGCAGTTTACAATAGCAAATAGTCTAGCTGTTGTCCTGAAGAAAATGCGCTTCAGTGTGACTTGTGTTGGATGACAGGTGATATCCCGTTCTCGCCGGGCACAGTAGGTGTTTCGGCTTCTCTCGGCTCCATCGGGGACATGTTTCAGGGGTTCCCCGGAGACCCCGACACCGGCTCCCGCGGAAGCTCTTCTCCTTCTCTTGAATCCCAGTACCTGTCGTCCGTGGAATCCTTCGGGAGTCCGCCCACCACCAGCGCACCGCAAGTAAGTCCCACTATTTAATACATTTAACCATAGTGTTTGTCCGTACAAATACTTGTTTAGGTAAACAGTCGCGCTGCGAGGTTTGCATGTTACTCTTTGAAAACCTAAGCGACATTGCAATTTTGCTCATTTCGAGCGTGTTTGGATGTGTATAGTGAACATTTAATACTGACAAGTCAGCATGCGCGCAGAATCAGACCGGTAGCAACGTGGTAGGTTTACAGCACGCCGCGAAACAGATGACAGAGCTGTGGACTCTCCGACGTGCGCTCACGAAGCTCCGCCTCGCGCCCGGTGCTGCTGTTCTCGCTTCTCAGACTTGGACGTGACGTCAATGCGTTCTATTTTGGAGTGTTACGTTGAGTTGCTAAGGGGAACACCGGGGGTGTGACGGGGGCGGAGGAACGGGAAGGGAGGGCCGAATCGAGGCTGCGGCGATTGGCTGCGGCAGACTGCGTACGTTTTTGCCTAACACGCTTTCATATGAATATTAATTAAACATGTAACTCGCAGTCACCCCACCGGGCATTCCTTTTCTAAGAAATGAAACCGTATAGATATAGATTTTATCTTGTATATGTTTTAATATTTGCGCACATTTAAACATTCACGAGGTTTCTGTACTTGTATTTGGAGTACTTTGTCAGTTTTAGGAACATATTTCTTATTTATATCTTACTAAAACAAAACTCTGGGTAAGGATCCATGTGCTTTTTTCATAAATGTATTGCTTTTCATTTGCCTTAAACTGAGGCAATGGAAAATCATACTTTACCGATTTACTATTTACAAAAAAGTTTTACTATTGTATTATTGAATTAGATTGTATTTGAATATTTCCGTTGTAACTTTTTGATTTGTGTTTTTGTAATTTACATATTTTTCATGTATGTTTTTTATTTAAATTTTTTTTTATTATATATTTTTTCTTTTGGTGACACTACACAAAAAAGTTTCATTTGTTAACATCATTTGTTAGCTATAACAAACTATTAACGAGCAATATATTAAAATCATCTATTAAACTGTTTTTAATGTTAGAAAAATGATATTGTCCATTTTAGTTCACAATATGTTAACTAATGCTAACAAATGCCACTCTGTATTTAAATAATAGATTAGTTATTGTTTAATGACTTTCAGGTTATTTTAATTATAATCACACTGAATACAGTGCAATTTCGAGGGCCTTGGCTTCATGCGGTTTATGTTTTTGGTTCCTAGGAGTGTGTAACAGCCACTGGTGGGGTAGGGGTGGGTGGAGGGTCAACCGGCATCGGGGCAGGGGTGGACATGCCCAGCTCATTTGTGCCCACAGTGACGGCCATCACCACAAGCCAGGATCTGCAGTGGATGGTGCAGCCCACTCTGATATCCTCTGTGGCACCAGGTCAAAGTGGCGCAGGCTCCAGCACCATGACACAGCCTGTTGCATTGGATCCTTATGACCTCCCAGGCCCAAGCTTTTCATCCGGTGGAGGCTTCACCCCACCGAGCTCTGAAGCTCCTGGCCCAGTGCGTCAGTCTCGAAGCCGCCGCCGTGCACGAGATGAAACGGTGAGTGAGACCCATGACAGCATGGTTAGTCATTTGACAGTTTGATTGAAAAATGTTAAACAAATTGCTAGAACCAAGGTTAATGTGATACTAAATTTGTTCTGTTTCCAGCTGACCCCCGAAGAAGAGGAGAAAAGACGTGTTAGAAGAGAGAGAAATAAACTGGCCGCCGCTAAGTGTAGGAACCGGCGGCGTGAGCTCACAGACAGGTTACAGTCGGTGAGCGATGCTGTACTCATATTTAAAAACACTACAATCCAATACAACATTTTGTATATAATATCAGACAAATACAGGGCCTAAAACTAACATTTTGCTGCACCTGCTAACAGCTGGTGACATGAGGAAAATTTACTAGCTATAATATAATTATATGCATTGAAATAGTTTTTTTGCATTAGGATATTTAATAATTAAAAAAACAGACATACAAATTAGGGACGGAAATTGCAATTATTATTATTAGTAGTATTCATACATTATATTTATTCATTTAAATAATAATTATATATGATTTATTATGTTTTTATTTTCTTTGCTTTCAAAAATGAAACCATGAAACTTTAATTTTGCATAAGTATAGCAATCTCGGGAAGATGAAGGTATTTTTAAAAAAATGTTATAAGGGATTTAAAATTCACAGCACTTGCAGCAAATTTACCCTCAACCGAGCTGCATCAAGACACTAAAAACGGAAAAAATATCTTGAGCTTCTCAAAAGATCATAGTGCTGCGCTAAACCACGCATAAAAAAACATTACCGGCCAGCTGGTGAGTAACATTGTCTCATAAACTCACCAGCATCGATTTTTACTCACATTTGGTGCTTGGTGAATGCTATTTTTAGGCCCTGGATGAATGCAAAAGCATAATAATTAAGGGATTCATAACATGCTAATCTGCTCATAACAACCATTTTTACAAATACAGTTTGTAAATGATACCAACACACATACACATTATGCTACATTGTAATTAGAAAGGGCTAGTTTGAACAAAGAGTCTATAAACCCACCGTAATTATATAGTGGCAACAGACTCAAGCAAGTTTATTTGGTTGTTGCTATCTGAAACTAGCAACATGTGGTGAATGCTAAAAGGAAACCCTTGCTTATGTCCTAATTTCATGCGATCATATAATCTCTGTCCCCTTGTGTCCTCCTCTTGT
This sequence comes from Danio choprae, assembly GCA_903798125.1. Lineage (NCBI taxonomy): Eukaryota > Metazoa > Chordata > Actinopteri > Cypriniformes > Danionidae > Danio > Danio choprae. Next base: position 3,835,178 of record CAIGQW010052771.1, read on the forward strand.
CTCTCCAACCCAAGGAGACAGACATTTTGGAGGAGGAGAAGGCCGAGCTAGAGGCTGAAATATCCGAGCTGCAGAAGGAGAAGGAGCGCCTGGAGTTTGTCCTGGTCGCCCACCAACCTGGTTGCAAACTTCCCTACCAGGACCAGCCCCCTGCGCCGCTGCCGCAGACCTCCCCACAGGCACCTTCTGTCTCTGTGGTGGGTTTAACTGTGAAGGAGGACTCTTTCTACCTGCCGCCTGCCTACTCATCCCACCACCACCACCACGTCCCGGTTTCACAGCCCACGCAGACACAGCCGGCACCAGCGCAACAGCAGCAAGGGATGATGCAGGAGGTAGCCTTTTCTAGTTCTTTCTATGGGCCGGGCCAGCCGGCGCCGGACGGCCCGTGCCTTGTTGCCGACGGTGGCGGTAACCCTGACGCCGGCAGCTACATCCCCTCATACACATCTTCATTTGTGTTCACCTACCCAGAGGGAGCCTGCGGGGCCAGCGCTAACCAGCGAACCAGCAGCAGCGATCAGTCCTCTGATTCCCTGAACTCACCCTCGCTTCTTGCACTTTGAGAGCTCTGCTGATCTCTCTGCCTTTTGCTTGCCTATCGAAAGCAGCACATGCGTACATGCCAATCTAAACATTAAATCTCTGGATGTACATTGTATTGATCTTTTACAGTTAAGGCCTCGGTTTTGAAACTGAGGCCCAGATGCGTTAGCGTCTGTGCGACTTCATCAGATGATGTAAGTGTATATTAATTCACAATGAATTCTTAATATTGAGATGAGTCAGTAGCCCATACACACACACATACACACACACATTCATACTCACTTAAATGTTTAAAGGAGCACTCCACTTTTTTTTGGAAATAGCCTCATTTTACAAGTCATCTAGAGTTGAGTTGAGTAGAGTTTTTGAGTTTTACCATTTTTTAATCCATTTACCCGATCTCTGGTGGCAGCACGTTTAGCTTAGCATAAATCATTGAATCAGAGTAGACCATTAGCTTATTGCTCCAAAAATCCAAAAGAGTCCTATTTAAAGCTTGACTCTTTTGTAATTACATCGCGTACTAAGACCATCAGAAAAGGAAAAGTTGATATTTTCTAGGCTGATACGGCTAGGAACTATATTCTAATTCTGACGTAGTAATCAAAGGACTTGAGGCCGCACCATGGCTGCAGCAGGTGCAATGATATTATGCAGTGCCTGAAAATAGGTAACTAGGTAACAGTGCAGGTAATATCAACTTTTCATTTTATTTCACTCTTAGTGCATGATGTAACTACAGAAAAGTCAAGCTTTAAATAGGAAAATTATTGAAACTTTTTTTTGAGTGAGATGCTAATGGTCTAATCTGATTCAATGATTTATGCTAAGCTAAGCTAAAAGTGCTCCCACCAGACCCAGAGATCAGCTGGATGGATTGAAAAATAGTAAAGCTCCACTATTTAACTCTAGACGATTTGTAAAAAGTTGAGTGTTCTTTAAATTGGTTTGACATGTAACAATAAAAGCACATCAGCACACTCCCCCTTTGCTTTTATCTTTTCTCGCTCTGGCTTACATTGGTGTACCATCTCCCTCCTTCTATCTCCATCCACGCCAGGTGCCTGCTGTGTATTTTTCTACGCAAAAGGGGGGTCGCAAAACTGCTTGATGGGTTTTGGTTTGTTTTTTCTCTTGTTCCTGTCAGGCTACCTTGCTACCCTTTCTCTCAGTCTCCATCCAGTTCATCCACACCTCTTCTGCCTAAAGGACATGATCACACACTCTGTAGCTATCTCTCTCTCTTTTTGTTTCTCCCTCCGTTGTCCATCTCCACATCTGTTTCTCCTCTCTCCTGTCTCTATGTACCTCTCTCTGAAGTCTTCGGCCCCTGAGAGCCCGTTGGACCCTGAAAGCCCATGGAACCTTGAGTGAGTGCCAACCCACACCCCAACACCACAAATCCCCCTCGCACGGACCGGCCCACAGTGGATTTCAAAACAACTAAACCGACCAGCCAGATCAAATGCCGTCCTAGAAAGTCCATAGGAACAGAACTCGATTCCTCCTCAGCACTGAGGATTTAATTTTGGATGAGCAAAGATGCACTGGCTAGACTATGGCAAGGTCTGGAATCTGGAAGAATGAGATGATGAGAGCGTTCACATTTCTTGCTGAGCCTCCGAGAGCTTTCAAAGCTGTATTACACCCTTTCCACCCTTCTTGAGCAAATTAGAGGGGTTCATTTGTTTGTTTCATTCTGTGTTTCAACGATAGTATTAACTCTGATTTCAAAAGTGGCTTATCTGATGATTGCATACGAGAGTGGCTTTACACTCTAGGTTTATGGAGCATTTTATTGAGCGACCAAAAAACAAACAAAAAAAAAAAAACACAACCTCTTGGTTTTGGATGAGTGGCCTCTGTGCTTCTAAAAAGTCCTTGACATAGTCCTTGAGTTGTGGATGTGGTTTAGCACAGCTCTGGGCTTTGATTGTGAATGGAAGCCAGAGAAGACTACGACTCCAGTTGATTTCTTTCTTTAAAGGGGTTTGTTGTTAATGTTAAGATGGAAAAAAAAAAGCACAAACGCCGGCTGCAGATGGAAGGAACGATTAACGATGGGCAACCTAAAGGACCGGATGTGCTTTTGAATATGAACCGTTTACTTTCCTGTGAATGTTTTTGATGTTTTGAGTTACTGATTTTTTTCATGATGCTTTTTTCTCTTTTGCTCTTGATTGTGCCGTTGCTGCCAAATGGAAGAATTTTGTGGGGCTTTTAGCTCTATCTGTTACTGTTGTCTTACTGCAGTTATCAAGAATATTGTTATTATGGTTATTAATATAATTATTATTTCATAGTTATATCCTGTTGGCAACTAAAAAGGCATGTTGTGCACTATGAAACTTTTTTATGTCTAAAACTATATATATAAAATATATAAAAAATATATATATTATGTATGCATATATATACATATTCAGTGTATATATATACACAATGATTGTAATGTAATGTATGAATGTTCAGAAAATATTATTTTTGTCCATGAAGACAGAAGGGAGAGCTTGATGCACTTGGCTTTGGTTTAAACATAGATATTTTTCTAAAAGAACAAAAAAACAATATTATAATAAACAATAACAGCCCACCTTTCCCTTAATATGAAAAGCATTGTCACTGCCTTTCATTTAAAATGTGTAATCTGTATGATGACTGTATTAAAACTGTGGTGCATATTTATATATGTATCGCAGGTTTTGTGTTGTGCTAGATTTGTCGATGAGGTTGATCTCACAGCCCTTGTTCATCAACCCCTGTGGACAAAACACACTGGACGCACAAAAGATCTAAAAATGCATTTGAAAAAAAACCAATTTCAATAAATATACTAAAGAAAGAAGAAGACATGAATTGAGTGTCTCTATGTATTTTTGATTCAGATGTGTTACTGAATCATTTGTGTTGCATTGACTTATTTTGTCCAGTGTGTGCTGTCTGCCATTTGGCTTTACTGTGTGTGTGTGTGTGTGTGTGTGTGTGTGTGTGTGTGTGTGTGTGTGAGAGAGAGAGAGAGAGAGAGATGTTCAGGGCTTGATTGACACCTTTCAACCAGCCCTAATTAATTCACGTTACAGGCACAATCGGAGATTTATAAGTGCTGGCGTCATACATACATAGGAAGTGTTTTTACATATAAACGAGGTCCAATGTTTTGGACTTTGGCTTCTTGATGTGGAGTATTTTATGAGGTGGAAATGATAATATTTGTACAGATGTTTCAATCAAAATGTCTTTTCATGCTACATTTATATCCACGAGCGCACCATTGGTCGAATTTAAACCCGGAGGTTCAATTCAAGCAGCAAGTTTGATAAAATTATGCTCACATTTAGCAGTGAAAAATGAATTACGGCATCTCAAACAGTGACGTGATGAAGCCAGAGCTGCGATTTCACAAAGTGGGACATTATGTGATATCAGAAACCACACTGGCGTGTGATTTTGTTTTATGTTGGTTTGATTTCTCAACTGTCGGTGCTTTAGTTATTCCCAAGCCAAATCCTATAGTTACTGTATCTTTACAAATATGATCCGACTCTGATATTATAGCATAAGGGGATGTTGGTTCCGTTATACAGTACCAGTGACTCTGTGGTCTTCCACTTTGCAAAAACTCCTCGTTTAGATTCATCTGCACACTCATCCTAGGTATTTTCAAATTCACAGTGCTTTAAATTGACACGGTGGAATGCAATATATCAGATATTTTAGGAGAACTATGTAGCAAATCAACTGAATTGTATGGTAAAAGCCGGTCCAGATGCTACAGTGTTACAGTGAAGATTGGAGACTGTCTGTCCTGTTTACCTTGTATAATTTACTCAACTGAGACCTCAATAGTGGGATTCTTATGCATTTTGAGGATGTCAAATTCCAGTGCCTCTCTGGCTTAGTGGGTGTCGTTTGATATATGAACCGTTTGACTTTTTTTAATATAGAAAATAAGGGGCCTATTACAACCACTTGTGCAGACAATTTCAAGAAAGAGGGCTGACCTATTTCTTGTTTGTTTTTGTTTTTTTGAAGGGAAATGAAAGCTAGGTTTAAAACGATTCACAGCGAAACATTTCAAATTCAAAATGATATGGTGCTTTTTTTCAATACTGTTTGTCTTTGTATATTCTTGATTAAGAATGCTGATGACAGAAGTGAGGTTGTGGATTTAGGGACACTCATCATTCGAGAGTGCTTTCCTCGTCACGACTGCTCCCAAGTTCTCATATTGAACAGCATATTTAATGCATACTGAACTACCTTAGTGAAATATATAATCCGCCGTTCTACAGTCTTTCTCTTTTCATCCTTTCTCCATTTCATTTCACTTTATGCTATATTTCTAGCCCTTTAATGAATGGAGAAGGACATTTCATATTGTTACATAGACTGTGAAATCTTGGTGTACTGTCCTATCTTAATATCTTTGTATGACGTCCAATTTTCTTGTTAAGGAATTGTCTACAAAATAAACATATCCACAAAGACTTTTTTATCTGCTCTTTTTACAAACGTGTTCATGAAGTCCAGTGTATCATTAAGAAACTAGGGTCAAATGTAATTCCTCCAATCAGAAACAAGCTAATATTTTTTAAAATACAATGAATATCTCCAATATCTACACTTGAATTTATTGGGTTGTTCTGTTATGTCTCTGTTATGACTTTTGCTTTCTAAATGCATATTATATCTGATATCTAAAAGAGTTTGATTGCATATACAATTATTAGAGCTACTGTTATTATACTGAGTGACTGAATTACTGAGGTTTTTGCATCTAAACTCTTCATACTGT
>CAIGQW010052771.1:3840921-3876382 GCA_903798125.1 Danio choprae
ATATATATACAGTATGAAGATATATATATTCAGATGTTTATATTTATTTATTTATTTATTTATACATACACTCATTTTTCAGTGTTACATTTGCCTCCAATCATTGTTACAGAAATTTGTGAAAAGAAATTTATAATTATGCATTCATTCTTTGGGTTTTAGGATTGAAGGAAATGTCATACATGTACAGAATATGTGCTAGTTGATAATTACCTACACTTTACCTTTTTTTATTTGCAATAATTATTGTTTTGGCTGCTCAGTTCAGATATTTTTCCAGGGGTTGAAACACTTTACATAGAAAAACTGGGAATAATACATGGTCAAATAAATGGTACAAATAAAATAATATAATTACTCTGATCTGTACTTACTAAATTAGAGGAATTATTAAATAATCATGCACGATTTTATAATAATTTAAATGATTACATACAGACAAAAAGATATTATTAGACTAGTGGCTTTAAGAATATTGGCATAGTATAAAGATGTTATATTTACAAATATATTATAAAAATTGTTTGTAAATTTTGGGAATGTACTGTGATCCTTAAATATAGTAATTTGACTTTGATCAAACGATTTTGCAAATAATTCCAGTATAACATCAAAACACTAAAGATCCATGAATCAGATGATTAATGAAATGATATTCATGGGATTATAACGTCCTCTAGTGGACACAATATAAACAGAACTTTATGATATGAAAATAGTTTACCCTATAAATATCATCATCGTTTACTTACCCTGATGTTATTATTGCCCAGTGCGAATTTCTTTTGTGGGTGAAAAGTTTTGAAGAGATGTAAACAAAATGTCACCACTAACTTTGCATTGCATCTTTTTTCCATATAATCAACGTGAATAATGACCGGCTGTCACGGCAGATTCCGTATAAAATCGACCTTCTTCCAATCGTTATGAAAACTTACACACAACTTGACCCACTGAAGCTAAAATTAAACACCGTTAAACATGTCATGTTGTCGTCCAGTGATCATTCGGAACATTCGGGTCAGCCGAGTTGTTCCGAAGTCGGAGAGGATGTTACGTCACAAGATTTCCGCAACGCGTCGGTTTTTTCCCTGGGAAGATGGCGACCGTCACAACAGGTAAGAGAAAGAAATGACCCTTGTCACTTGGAAGGTGGTCGCTGTACGGTTCTGTAAATGGGCTTAAATCAGTATTTAACGTTCCGTGGTGAGAAACTGAGCTGAGAAAGTCTTGTGAGGGTTTAGGTGTGGTCGGCTTGACGGGCTAAACCCAAATATAGCGACTGGATTCAATGAAGCAGGCCCCGCATTGCATTACTATTGTCTTGCTTTTTCACAACATTGTTATTTATTTGTTCCTACAGAAGTCCTGTAATAAATCATACTACAGGATAGATTTAAATATTTGTGTACTATAGTGTCGTTTGTGGGCATTTTGCTATTAAGATACATACATATTGGTGTTTATTAGAAACGTTAACCGTACTATCAATAATGTCTAACGTTCTAATATCATTTCAATGTGTTTTACTGTTTGTAAGCATGTTTCTAAAAATAGGTAACCGCTTTCTCTGTGTAAAGCAATAACTATTTGTAATATGTTGGCGTTATTTGTTTCATTTACAAAACACCTAAACTGGTTTGATATAAACTAGCCTTGTGAAGTACATCTTTTGTCTGTTTTTAAGGTGTAAAACTAGCTTTCTATATTTCTTTAAACCAGGTGAAGACCAATTTAGACACTTTGTGAGCATTTTGAAGTGATTTAGCAAGTTAATGTAATAAAATGTTCATGAATACCTTAACATCTGTACATACTAAATACAAATATTTAGACCGCTTATATTTTTATTTTCAGTTTGCACATTTATAATAGGCTGTACCCATTCAGCTAGTTTGTGGGCAGCCTTGAGCAGGAGAACTCCTTTACTGACACAAGACTCTTTGCTTTATAAATAACACCCATGCAGCTGCTCTTCTGGCCATGTGTTCTCTCTTTGTCATGCATGTCCCATATGCTGCTGAGTTTGACCTCATTTCCATGTTGTTGGGTCTGCCTACTAGAATTGATGTTCTGGGCATATTAATATGACGGTTTGTGACCCTTTTTAGTCTTTTTCAAAATAAACTCTATTGCAGTTGAAATATGAATGCAGCTCAGACCTCATCTAACGAAACAAAAACAGGTCTTGTTGTCAGTCGATATGTATGGAATGTGGACAATATACAGGGGATGTAAAGCAACCAAAAATCTATGTTTAACTTTCTGTGTTGGAAAATTACTTTTGTCATTGCTTTACTCAATGTTCACATTTGGCAAACTGTTTGTGTTGTTTATTTGAATTACTGTTAAGGCTGCTATCCAAATTTTGGTGCAAATAGACTGAGAAAAGTCTGTTTTGGTGTTGGTTTGATTTAAATATGAACTCAAAGACCTTTAAACAAAGCACTAGAAGTACTAAAACAGGACAGACTGCTCAAGCATTCCTAATTTAGGTGTTTTCATGCAGCAGAACATAATTTGTGCGCATGAGAGGAGTTGTTGCAACTCTTGGTGTGGCCGTTATGACTCCATTATACATTCAAGTTCTCAACTGATTAAAAATGTGTAAAACAGTATTAAATATACAATTTTCAAACTGAGAGAACAGAATGACCAGTGTGATCAAACCCAATATCAATCTTCAATAATAGAATAGAACGAACTGAGATGATCATACCTAATAAATTGCTGATTGCTTTAAAGAAAACATAATAAGAATTCACACATTTCTTTATAAACTCTTTGGAAATGTCTGATGTTCCTTAGACTGTGTCCTAACAACATGCGACGTGACAATAAATTTGTCTGTCCACACCAAACATGACAGAAACATTTAAATATTGTAGCCACTGCACTCCCAGCTAAATGGTAAGGGTTTTAATCTAATTAATACATATTAAAACTTATGGCAATAAATGTCACGTAAAATGGTATTCATACTCACATTGGTAGCATTTAACGCTGAATAAAGCGCATAATCTGTACCTGAGGTGGTCATTGTCTGAGTAGTTTATGCTGTTTTGTTACAATGTTGTGGAAAAAGAAACTAAAATAGAGATGTTGCTGTTGCATATGGTTGGGACAAAAACATTTAACATAGAAAAAATTGCTTTTATTGCGTGTTGCGGTGTCGCGTGTTGTTTATTTTATGGGTTATTTTTTTGCTACTTTAGCCACCTCAGAATGGATCCAGTTCTTCAAAGATGCTGGGATCCCTCCTGGACTGGCTGTCAATTACGCCGTGTCGTTTGTTGATAACAGGTGGGAAAAGTTTGACTTCATGTTGGGTTCATTTACAAATAAACCTTTTTTACAACACTGTATTCATACTGTTGCTGTTATTAAGTGTATAGTTTCAAAATCCAAACCTGTGTGAGATTCTTTCTACTTCCGAACACAATAGTAGATATCTTGAAATCAACCTGTACAGTTGATGGTAACTATATACTTCCTTAGTATTATTCTTTCTACTGTGGAAGTCGAAAGTTACCATCAACTGTTTGGATGAAAGCATTTATCAAAAAGTATCATTCAGCAGATGAAAAGAAACTAGGTTGCACTTAAGTTGACCGTGTCTTTGCTACATGTAACTCTACATTTAAGTACTGAGTGATATTCATTCATTCATTCATTCATTTTCATTTCGGCTTAGTCCCTTTATTAATCTGGGGTCGCCACAGCGGAATGAACCGCCAACTTATCCAGCATATGTTTTACACAGCGGATGCCCTTCCAGCTGCAACCCATCTCTGGGAAACATCCATACACACCCATTCACACTCATACACTACGGATAATTTAGTCTACCCAATTCACCTATAGCGAATGTCTTTGGACTTGTGGGGGAAACCGGAGCACCCGGAGGAAACCCACGTCAACACGGGGAGAACATGCAAACTCCACACAGAAACGCCAACTGACCCAGCCGAGGCTCGAACCAGCAACCTTCTTGCTGTGAGGCGAACGTGCTACCTACTGCGCCACTGTGAGGCCCTACTGAGTGATATTAATTAGCTATATGTACTTACTATAAAGTTATGGACGGGTGACAGTAATGTTTATGGTTATGTAATCTTGCAAAATTTGTTATAAATATTGTAGCATGTATATGAAATGTGTAACAAAACACTAAAACAGGTTTGCAACAATGGCATTTGTTTGGCTGAACTATCCATTTAAGAATTCATTCAGCCAGGATATGTCTTAAAGGGATAGTTCACTCAAACATTTAAATGTATTCACTATTTATTTTCCCTCAAGTGAATCCAAACCTTCATGAGTTCTGAATTCTGTTTAAATATATATATATATATTTTGAAGAAAGCTGAAAACCTGTAACCATCGATTTCCATAGTAAATACTCTGAAACAGTGCTATGAAAATACTACGAAAGTCAATGGTTACAGGTTTCCAGCTTTTTTCAATATATCTTCTTTTGTGTTCAACAAGGGAGAAACTCAAACAGGTTTGGACAAAGTAAAGGGTGAGTAAATGATGACGGAATTAAAAAATTAGCATGAACTATTCCTTTAAGGGAGGCATACATGGTGTGAATTCTAATGGTTGTAAGATCATATCTGCATGCACATGTCATGAGTGAATTGATGTGAAAATCATTCAGACACAGTGATGGAAGGCACGATTTTGTGACGACAGCTCACAAACTTATTTGACATGTTGAAAAATAATCGGGACTTTTTAAGCTGCTCAGCTCTTAAGTTCCTCTCACACAATACGAGCCATGACCATACAAGCGCAAACTATTTCTGTGTGACTTCTCCCGTAAAAAATCAAACTTCTCCCGTTCTCTCCTCCATGATGTGAACAAACAATATTCTGAACAAAAGGGTACTACTCGGCACATGCTGTGAATGTCTTGTAAAAAATAAAATAAAAGCGACAACTGCTTCTTTCTTTTCAGGATTCAGAAAAACATGCTTATGGACCTCAGTAAAGAAATAATGATGGACTTAGGAATCACAGTCATTGGAGACATCATAGCCATTCTCAAACATGCAAAGCATGTGTATAGACAGGTAAGTACAAATGTTGAATTTATGTAAAATAATTCTTTGTGCAAAAATAACTAATGTTATAATGAAGAGGTTGAATCAACATGATCATCTTCTGTCACTGACCCTAGTCTGTAGGTGCTTGTATAAGCATTGGTTCACCATTGAAAGGCTTCCTTGTCTCTCGTGCACCTGTGCATTTCATTATTCTTAATGTGAACTATACTGCCTATTTCTTTACAATGCAGGATTTGTGTAAAATGACAACTGAGGCCATTTCGTCTGGACAGACTAGTGTACAGGCTGAACTGAGGCGTACTGCTAACACTCGTGAGTATTTTAAGTATCAAGTTGTTGTGCACATTCAGTTGAAAGCAAATTTATGAGCCTTTCATTGAAATTTTGATTATTTCCCAAGTAATGTTTAACAGAGCAAGGACATTTACATAGTATTTCCTATATTTTTTTCCATCTGGAAAAAAAAATACTTATTTTAGTTTGGCTGGAATAAAAGCTTTTTTAACAAGTAAATTTTAAGGTCAAACTTATTAGCTCCCTTAAGAAATTATAATTATAACTTTTGTCCAATAACTTGCCTAATTAACCATACGTGGTTCATTGCACTAAGGCTGAATTATTATTAAGGCTGAATATTATTTTGCACAATATTATGTACTATCATAATGGCAAAGAGAATAGAAAATGAGTATTTGATATTAGTCATTAGAAATATGTGTTTTAAAAAAACATCTCCGTTAAACAAGACTTGGGAAATATTTGAAACATAATTCAAATGTAATATTTAATTAAAGAGCAGGGCTAATATTTCAGCCTTCAGCAGTGTATTTACTTGTGTTCTTTCATGTGCAGTTTTTTATGCTGCTTGCTCATACAGGCAGTGATTTATCTTTAGCTGTAGCACTGGTAATGTTCATGTTCCTCTGACAGCTGCCACACGCATGATCGCCAATGCTCTGAGCCGGGACTCCCCACCAAGCACGCCTGCTCGCCGGCCTGACAACCGAATTTCAGTTACCGTCTCCAATGCCAGTGCCAAAACCGGTACATGTAATTACACTTTTTGATTTTTTGATTTTTTTTTTTACTGAATACAAATACTGGTCTTTGATTGCTCAGATTATTGCTGAACATTTGCTAATTTGTATATTATGTGCATGTCTAGCATACACAGCATTTCTGAAAAGGCTTAGAATGACTTTAAAATTAGTTTTGAAAGAAATCACCAAAGCTGCAACTGTTAGATCAACAGTACAGTAATAGGAATTTTGTCAAATATATTTTTTATTATTTAAAATATCTGATTTGTAATTTGGAAAATTACGATTTGTAAATCTGATTTGGAGTTTAGAATATTGAGAAATAAACTGTATTCCTGTGGTGGATAACTGAATTGTTTTGTACCCAGTGTTTTTTCAAGTGCCCTTTAAAATCATTCTCATAAATGCTAGTTCTTAATATTCATGTAGAAAACTTAATTTTTTTGAGAATTCTTTTATTTAAAAATGTTGTTGAAAAATGCATTTGTTTGAAATAAAAACAACAGAGTATTTAGTCAATTTAAATCAAGCTAAAGCATATTTTCTGATTTAAAAGAGAAATAAATGTATTTTAGAACAAAAAATTATAATAATAATTTAGTACTGACCCTAAGTTCGTTGTTAGAGTTTGTGTTAACTATATAAATGAAACAGGATGATGTAAAACATAGTTTCTTCTCTTTCACCCCTTGCAGCACCCAGCAAACCGGCTGAAGAAAATGGATTGCAAGTGAAGCGCAGAAGAGTCACTAGAGAAATGGAGGGGAAATACATCATAAACATGCCAAAAGGTACAACAGCTCGCACTCGACGCATCCTGGCACAGCAAGATAAGAAAGGTACCCTCAAATGTTTGTTGAAACTGCTGTAATTTAAAGAAATTAAATATATCTGCTTAATTGAAAATCAACAGTTGGTCCAGATGAAATGTATGTCCTCATATTGTCCATTTTCATTACCACAGCCAAGGTTTTAAAGCGGACTTCAGTTTTTGACAGACTTGGGGCAGAGTCTAAAGCAGACACTACCTCTACCACTAAGGTGAGAAATAGTTTTTTTGTTGTTGTATTGTTTAGAATGTGACTTGTGCAAGTGTCGGTTAAAGTGTCAGAGAGATGAAAGAGTGTTTTCTACAGGTGGTTTGTCAAGCCCACTCGTTGTTGTGTGGTGAGGAGGGGGAGAGAAGAGGGGTTCTGGTTTTGTTCACAGGGGTGCAGATGATCACGGAAAAAGGTTTTTTTAGTTGTCGTTTGAGTAATACTAGTGAATGGGAAGATCATTCCCCCAGTTGGGAACATTGAATGGAAAGGCTTCATAAAGTGACTTATAGCCTCTCTGCAGTGGTGCCAAAAGGTGGCGCTCGCTCTACCCTGCTCACCCTAAGGCTTAGCGGCTTAGCTTAGAAGGATAGTTAACTGAATATTAAAAACTGAATATTGTCATCATTTACTCATCCTTATTTTGTTAAAAACCTTTGACGTTCGTTCTTCCGTTTAACAAAAAAAGTTTTTGAAAAAAACTGAAAACCTGTAACCGTTGACTTTCATAGTATTTCTTTTTCCTACTATGTAACTCATGTAATGTATAAATGAATGTTTAAAAGTTTTCAGCTTTCTTCAAAATATCTTCTTTTGTGTTCAACAGAAGAAAGAACCTCATAAGGGTTTAAAACTACTTGAGAGAGAGTAAATAGCGAGTACATTTTATGCACGGGCTATTTAGGCATTTTTATAAAAATGACATTACCTCTTGTGCATCTTGAGACAAAGCCTGTATTTTAAGATGTATTTTAAGATTTTAAGTCGTTGCAAATTATTTTCAGTTAAAACAGGTCAGTCAGTCAGTCAGTGTAGCACTAACCTTAAGTCTTGTCTCTGGAACTGAGGGTAAAAGTACTATTAGTTAACTTGTTATTCCTGTAGCATTAACTGAAGTGATTTACTTATGAAATGTTGCTACCAGTAACACTGCTGAATATCCTGGCTCACTAAATCATTGTCTTCTCTTCTGTTGTGCAGCAGCCAACAGGTGTGTTTAGCCGACTGGGTGAAACAGAGGATGATGAAGAGAGTGGAGAAAAGACAGATGGCGTTACCGACACCTTTGAGGACAATGACAGTGATGGTGAGGGCTCAGTGCTGCAGTACGCCGGCGTCCTCAAAAGACCCCCATCTTCCTCTAAAAACGACACTGTGACCACCAAATCTAAACCCCTCACTCTGCGGCGACTAGGCGCTAAATACAAACTCCCCCCATCTGAAGGCTCAGCACCCATCTCCTCCTCTACCTCCTCCTCCAGCCAGCAGGGGACACCCAAACTTGGAATCCTGCAGAGACTGGGCAAGGCCCCATCAGTCAAGCCTACCTCCTCCACCCCTCCAGTCAGTCAGTCCACAGACACCCAGGACAGTCGAGTCACGAGTAGCAGAAGCAAAAGCCAGGGCAGCTTTGCTCTGGCCAGCCCGAAGGTCAGTAGTAGCACAGGTGACACTCACGGGGCTCAGATGGACGCTGGGGCGGTCAGTGTGTTCAAGAGACTGGGCGCCCGGAAAAACTGAAAAGGGTACACGTTTTTATCCAGTTTACCCCTTTTATAGCCTAAAACCCACCTGAATTTTTATTTGAGAGAAAAAAACACAGTTTTGGATGAATGGGTTGTCGATAAGCTGTACCTCATGGAGTGTTTTGATTTTAAAAGTAGGGGACAAAAAAAAGGGAGAGCTGCAATATCTGTTAAGTCAGCGTGGACATACCTGTCGTACTTATGTTTGGTTATAGGAAACATGTTTTATCACCGCCTCCTGCTTTTATAGTTACTCTCCTGCACCTCAGTGAGTGAAACGTTTTTCCAGATTAAAGGGGGGGGTTGTAATATATTTTTTTGAAGCATGGCACCCCGCATCAGATGCTAGAAATGCCATTTTTTCCCCTCCTCACTATATTAGCCAAGAAACATAAGTGAAAGCATGTGCTATGTTTACCACAAACACCTCGGCTTACAGAAAGTAAGCTTATGTTCAACCATCCTCTTACCTCCATGTTTTTAAAGTGATAGTTTAACCAAAAATGATGAATTTGTCATTTACCCACCCAACATGTCATTCCAAAACACTGACCTACTTTCTTTAGTGGAATATAAAAAGTGCTGAGATGTTGTTTTTGTTGATCCAGTGGGAATCAGTTGGGAACAAAAATATCAGAGGGGTACTGCACAAAAGTAGAATTAAGAAAGCCAGGATAACAGAAAAGGAGCGGCTTGACCTTTAATCTGTGCATCCGGGCTTAGTCCGTTGCATGTTTGCTGATCCAGGATGAGAATATGGTGCTATGTCAAACCCGGTGTTGATAGCTGGGATAAGTGTGCGCTCATGGCATTCTTAAACAGACCACAGGATCGATTACAGGATCAATGATGCAAAAATAAATACAAAAACAATAACCCCCATGTTAATAACTTAGAGGATCTATATTAAAGAAAAACAAATACTGGCACCAACACATCCTCTTTTGGCATTTAAACCACAACAACAAAAGTGACAAAGTGTATAGTATTCAGTTTACTGAAATGTGCTCCATTATTTAACACCCGAAAAAAGCATGCCTTGCACCTGTGTTGTTAGTAGATCACCCATGCCTGTTTTTATAGAAAATAAGCTGCTACATTTACATTCTTTAATTTGTCCACTGGCTGTAAATCTCCCGCAGAACTTTCCAATCCCATATGAGCTTTTATGGGATTGCGGACTCATGCTCATTTGCTCTGTTTAGTAAATCGGGCCCTTAATGGCTTGAAACTGCTCAGATAAGGATTTCAATCAATCCGCCTTAAGCTGCAGTCACACTACGACAAAACATCCGTTTTACATTGATAATGTAATAAATATGTGCGCTCCATGATCCATTTGTTCAACACTGCAAAGTCTGTGCTGCCTTCATTCAGATAGTAGATCACGTCATGACATATCCTGGATGTTTCACGAATATGAATTTGCAGGTCAGAGTTCACTAAAACTGCACATCGGAACACCACAAAATGTGAAACTTTTGTTTCTGCTCTCCTGCATTCGCATGCTTATGAATGGAATTGATAAGTGTTGTGTGACCGCTCTTTATGACCATAACTGTTACTTAAAACACGATCAGCGTGTTAATGGGACTCTGCTGTCAAAATTCCACTTTTTAAATGCTATCCAATAGAAATGTGTGTTAAGTATTACATGGCCGAGCAGAGTGAATATAATGTTGGTAATAACTTGCGGTTGCCAAGCAACACACTTGGAGGTGGACCCTTGTGTATTGTGTAAGTTTTCAGCCCTTTATACTGTTTACTACAGTTACCAACAGTCATCCTTTTGTAATAAGAATTTACCTTCACAATCTGTGTTTTGTCATGTTTTTTATAAATATTTTCATTTGAAGCATCTCAAATGTTGAATTTCATTACATTATGTTCAAAGAATTATATGAGTAAGAGGAAAAAAACATTTTAACTGGGTAAGTTTATAATATTGAAGATTATTTGTCTTAGGAATGGATTGAATATAAAAAGATAAAACCAATCTCTTGTATTGTTTTTTTTTATTAACTTTATGAAATGCATTGTTTTTAACAAGAGCTTTATGTTGTCACATTTATTATAGCTCTATCAGATTGAAAGGGAGGGATTTCAACAAAATCTGAATCTGAGTACATTGCACAAAAACTGATCAAGTCTCAAAGAATCTGTTCGGCACACTGTATGGTTGAAAGCTATTGTTTTCCCCCCACATCCCTTCAAAAAGAAAGGATAGATGAGTCAATGTGGATGTGCCAGCAACTAAACTGCCTTTAATGTAAAGTGGCTAGTAAACAGCACAGATGGTGAGGACTCCACAAGCCCTTATGGCTCCAGTGTTGCAGCACACTGAGCCATTTGTAAGAGGACTTCAGCAGTTCATCACTGTTTAGCATTTGCCTGTGAATGCTGACTCTGTGTTTTCTGTTATTAATTTAGCCTAGCTATCACAGCATATAAGTACACAGATTGGATTTATTCATATTTTTATGTCTTAAACAGTGTATTTTTATACACTTCTCAATACAGTCGTTATTTCGTTAATGACCTTCATAGCAAAACTGCCCAGTCAGCTTTTGGATGCGGATTGCTATTATATCTCTAAAGATTCACAATTCAGTTTTAGCCACAGCAAAAGCATTTATTTGTATTTTATGTCATTTTAAAGTGCATCTTTTGACACTTTTGGATACCATCGATGCCGTTTCCTTCATGACCTTTGTATCAAACCTGCCCACTCAGCCTTTAGATGAGAGCTATTAAATGGGCTTTTCAGCCTTCAGTTTTTGCCAGGCAAATTAATCAAGCTCGCAGGGAGATGACTTTTCTTTTTTTTAAAGTCTAGATGACAATTTAAGGACAAATTTTACATGTTTCATGAAGCATTTGATCATGTCTTGTTGTCCTCTCCTGCTCTTAGCTGCTAAGGCTAGCAGCTGGTCTTCCTGGTAAAGCATTTAACACGTTAACTCATCAACCTGCTAATAATGGTCTCATCTTCCACAACACTAAGCCGGATTTCCCAAACGGGATTCCACAGTGTGTGCATTTTAATCACAATGACGTAAAGACGGGCAGCCTTCGCATTTTAGTTATTTATTTTTGGCTTCACGACGTGTGGAGATTTACCGCTCCCCTTTAATGCAATCGTGATCCACCAGTAGCAGCATCATCTCACGATTAATTCCTTCCCATAATGCCTCGCGCTCGTGCTCGCTGGCGCTGTCTGTGGTGCTGAAGCTGCTCTCGCCGGCGGCAAGAGAAGAGTCCTCCCGCTCCAGCATCACCACCGTCCAAAGGCGTAACACGCTGCTCGACAGCAAACACCCGCGATCGCTCATTTGTTTGCTTCTTTTAGCGTGTTTTTATACCTGGTAGTCTCTAGTGTTGTGATCGCATCCCTCCTGGAAGATCCTCCCCGCTTGCGTTTGTGTTTTTCGGCTCGCATCCTTTATGCACAGCACGCTGCTCCAGCCCTGCAAGAGAACACAGGCACCCGTGTCGGAGCAGCATGGCTTCCTGAGCGAGATGGAGGCGAAGCAGCACTCGATCAAAAGCCTGAAGAGCTATCCGGAGGCCGGGGGCCGGAGTCTGGCGGCGGCTGCGGGTGGGGACGGCGGTGGCGGCGGAGTGTATCGCGTCGGCGGCGCGGAGATGGACATGGAGGCGAAAATACAGAAAGCGATTGACTTCAAGCTGGAGGGTCACCGATGCTACAAGGAGAAGAAATTCCGGGAAGCGATTGGGAAGTATCACAGGGCGCTGCTGCAGCTGAAAGGGATCCACGTCGTCGACGGGACCACGGGATCCGAGGTGAATCTTCTGAATCAAGCAGCGGCCAAGCTGACGGAGGAGCAGCGGCGAGCGGTGGAGAGCACCGAGATCGAGTGCTACGACAGCCTGACAGGTGAGAAAACAACCGCTGCCATTGTTCTCCACCAAAGGCTGTGTGAGGCCACTTGGAGGCGATAAAGTGAAGGACCAGTCGGCTGAGAAAAGGCTTTAATAAATATTAAGGCTAATTACGCGGCAATAAAACGTTTGCTTTTCTTATTAAGACAACATTGAAAACCATCAGTCGTAGTGTTGGCGTGAGCAGCTTGGCCTTCATTGTTCCCGAGCCAGTGTCATATTAATCCAAGTTCATTTAACGTTGTGATTATTTAAGAGCCACAAGGTTAAATGCACCAGCGTAACTACCATCTTAATATGCAGCTTGCTCGTAACCTAAGCTTTCTTCACTTTTACTTGAGTTTTAAATAAGGTTATGTGAGGTAAAAGGATGCTGGCGTTTCTTTAGGATTCAGTTGGCTTTTCAGAACCGTTGGCTATGGCTTTAGTTTGTAGCAAACCCGGAAGATAATTCACGTGGTCCGTCGGGAATTTCCTTAAGGTGTTTTGTTTTTTCCCTTCAGTTGTTTACAGCGGTGAACAAAACTGTGGTGGGTTGTTAATACTCGAAGATACTTCGGCTACTGCTTTGTAACTTACAGCCTAAATTAGCCTACTCATACCTGCTATCCTACCGGACTTTATTACCTATAAGCTATATTAACATGCTTATTTTTGTTTTGTGGGTGGAAAATGTTGATATTCCTCAGTGTTTTAAACAGATCTATTAACTACAACAGATGTTTGATGTTAGCAAATTGCGTTTTTAAATGTAACTTTAAGCTTTATGAAATGTCACCATCCTCCAAATACAAACAAAAACATGATTTGTAAGTGATGAAGGGAATTATGTAGTCAAATATCACATGAACAATTAGAAAAAGTGGTTCAGTATGTACTTAAACAAATATGGAATTGTTTTGCTTGTGATGCCTTCAGAGGAGTTACCAAAGATGAGCATAACCTATATTCAGCACGTATGCATATTGATATATGCAAAAACAAACTATACAAACTAACAATACAAGGAACAAGATATCTTAGTGGACTACATCAGCAGTCTAGAACTGTTTTTATTTCATGCTGTCGAATTTTATTATGAGGTCTTGATCTTCCCTGAATACATTTTATGTTAAAAAATAAAATAAAAACTTGGTCAACTATGTTAACATTTTTAAATGATTATTATTTCTGTGTTGGCCATACAGTACAAACAGCAAGTATACCTTTCTGTAGGGATTTATTTATATGTAATTGCTATACAATGTATTTGTTTCAAAGTACTAAAAATGTGAATAGCAGTCACTTTGTTAAACTGTAACATTTTCAACGCTTGACAATTTCCACAAAAGCTGTTAGACCAGAGATCAATGTCCCACAATGCAAACTGGAAGCACAAAATACAGGAAACTGTTAATGTAATAATTAAAATAAATAACTGTTGATTCTCAGATTGTACTGCTAACTCTTTCACTAACAACTGCATGTGATGAGACCAGATTCCTGCTACAACCATTTTTTTTGTCCCCTTATAATAAGCTAAAATCCCTTTAACTTAATTACAAGCCTATGCATATTATTTCCCTAAGGTCATTTCATGTCAATTTAGCCAGATTCATTGTCAATAAACAGTGGATAACATTAAAAAGATCACAGACGCTAACTGTTTCTCATTGCGAGAATATTGGTTAATACTCATGCGCATCTGCTTAATCTGGAAGAGTTTGATGCCTGTTGTTTATGGCCCTTGATGTCTCTGGTGGTCTCCTGTGGTGGTCGATTTGAGGTTAGGCTTGAATGTCACAAATGTGGCAAACGCGTCAGGTCCTCTGGGGGAAGCATTAAGGCGTGAAGAAGAGAAATGGTACATTTCACTGGTGCGAAAAATTTCCATTTGTGTGAACTCCCTCCCACAGTCACCTTCTTTTGTTTGCCCTCCTGCAGTTAGGATGAAAGTGAGCTGGAAACATGTAGACAGAACTTATATAAATGCTTATATAAATATGCATTTTATAGCTCTGTAGGATTTTTAGGGCTCCTGAAGGTGGAGCGGCATGAAGGATGTAGACAGACGATTTCTGTCTGAACCACAAGTACTACATTTAGTTTGTAGCTTATTTTGCCACTGGTAAAAACTTATTTTCTATATAATAGGAATGACATTTGGAGTTATTGCTGTCATGTGACCTATGACAGTGTTTCTCAACCACGTTCCTGAAGGACCACCAGCTCTGCACATTGCCATGTCTCCTTGACCAAACACACCTGATTCAGATCATCAGCTCATTAGCAGAGACCGAAAGAGCTGTAATGGGCGTGAGAGATAAAGGAGACATCCAAAACATGCAGCGTCGGTGGTCCTCCAGGAACATGGTTGAGAAACGCTGACCTATGAGTTACTTACTTAAAATCCAAGTTTCTCTCCATGTCCTCCCAACAGCGTCCAGTGGATGTACAGTACATTTCAAAATCTCTGCAGAAGTTTAAGGATTATTATGAATTCATACCCTGTACAAACTGTTTGTCACCTCACCTTCCATATAAAGTTGAGATTTTGTCAGCTCTTGTAGTTTCCTGTAAATAATACATCAGATATTCATGTAACAATTGCTATGCTCATTTGAATAGCTCATTTAGATTTTCTCAACTAGTTTTTGTTTCCTACTTTTTTGCAGTGTTTATTAGGGACATTATTATTTAATTTTAATGGTTCTACATATGCTTCCACTAAAGATTCACATACATACACTTTAATTTTCTCATAATAAATATATTTTAAATAATCTAATTTAATACAGAGTCTCAAAGAATTAGTTTGATTATTTTTTTTCGGAATATTTGAAGAGTTCAGATGCAGAAACCTCTTAAATGCCGTCTGACATTTCCTTCTAAAGGGAGCATTTTTCTCAGCTTCCTATGTTTGTGTCCAGTTATTTCACTTCACAGGGAATGAAAAGAACTTATTCAACGCCTTAAAGGTGAAATTATGAACCTACACACAGGAGCCTGAGACGAATGTTCATTTTAGAAGAAAATTTCAGACAGCACTTAGAGGTTTTTGCATCTGAACTCCTCATATACATGTATATCAAGATTATAATTTCACAATCTAGAATGGTGTTTGACAAATGAATCCATTTCATCTGGCAGCACAGAGCACTTTATGACAAACAAAGTGTGTAAAATGAAGACAGATTGTGGCGGATGCTTGAGAGCTACTGCTGTAGACCACTGTATGTTGGTTTCAATGCTTTGCACATGCCGCACACTTTTCCCATGCTGCTGTTTGGTGTGTGTCTCCATACTTTTGACATACTGCCAGTCTCTGTTCAGGATCAATTCAATGGAGATAATGTTTCCTCTTTCTTTTTTGAAAAGGAGAGGGGAACAAATGCATCACTGCGTTAAGACTTTTATAATAAACGACTGGAAGAACTAGTTGATCATCACCAACCTCCTTCACAAACACAAGTTTACTCAGTGTTTATAACAGTATTGAGGACAGAAGCAGATGCGTGCAGCCAGTGAAGACCAATGCATCTTCATTATGCAAATTTGTTACTGATCTATACTGAAAGAAATTTTCTGGGTTGCTAAAAATGTAAACAAACCCAACCACTGGGTTTAAATGTTTAAGTTCCGTTTTAAACCCAATGATTGGCTTCGTTTATATTTTGGCTTGAAAACCAGCTATTTGAACGTGTACATGGGTTAGTTATAGTTACTCAAGTGAAACTAGCATTGATGATGACTCCTCTCGGCACTCTTTGTTTCAAATTGTTTACAAAGGCAGGACCAGCAATTAATCACATGAGATCCACTAATAGCAAACGACAGCCAATGCCTGATGGACAAACAAGCAACCCTACATTTTGATTATTTTGATCCTTGATTTATCGGTCAATGAGCCATTTCATGAAACGATACCCAAGCAAACATTTTCACAACTTTTTTCATGTTGACTTAAATGCAAAAGCCTCTCGCTGTTTTGTTTCCCTCAGTCACATGACGAGTCGCCCATTGCTTGTGTGCTGTCGCTGGCCTTAGCTTTTGTCCTTGGCTGGTGTGGGTTGCCAAGTAAAGGGTGATGGGGAGGGAGAGAGCCAACAGAATAGCCTACTGTGTGATCTGCAACATGAACGATGCTGTTGTTGTGTGCGTGTTTGTTGTGAAAGACCAGGCCTTCCATCTGTATTGTTCAACTTCAGCCAGCCACAGCAACTTCTGCAGCCCTCTTTTACAAAGCTTGCTGACTCGACTCTAGCAAACACAAGCAGTCTTGGCTCAGCGAGGTGTCATAAGTCAGTCTTGACAGGACCAAGAGACCATACAATATGCTATGTCTAAAACTAAACTGGGAAGAGGAAGATATCAAAACCTGAAACGGCTGAGCGAAGAGATGTTGTGTGAGGGAAAGGAAGCTAGAAAGAAAGTCTTGGCGAAGAGCAGTGTTTAAATGATAAAAACAAAAATGAAGAAGTACACGTGCCAAGTACGTTTGCCTAAATCTGTCTGAACAGCACGAAGATGAATAGATTATTAGCTATCTTTAATCAAACCGCCATGTCTAAGCCGTGTTTCCCAAGAGGACAGAAGTGCATTTCTAAGTGGGTTATGCCTGCATTTGAACTAAACTTTTTTTGGCCTACATAGAAATGTGATGTATGGCATTACATGACATACAAGTTCAATGTTTGGATTCCGCATTTAGAAACTGTCATGAATGCAACATATCTATTGCTTAGTATTGCAAAAATGGCCACTTTCATATTTTGTTCAACTGTTTGAATTACAAATATGTTCATGTATGTTCAAATATATTAGCTATAATTCTATATGTGTAATTCATATATGGCCATATACAGTGGGTGCGTAAAGTATTCAGACCCCCTTCAAATATTCACTCTGTTATATTGCAGCCATTTGCTAAAATCATTTAAGTTCATTTTCTTCCTCATTAATGTACACGCAGCACCCCACATTGACAGACAATTGTTGACATTTTTGCAGATTTATTAAAAAAGAAAAAATATCACATGCTCCTAAGTAAATTTGTATTTCCAATGATTGGAAAATATATATGCAAGTGACCATTTTTGCAATATTTATAACTATATGTGGCATATATGACATATATTTTACACAGTCAAGCCAGAAATTATTCAACCCCCTGCCAAATTCTGACTTAAAATCTTTGTTTAAATGTAAATAAAAGCTGAGAATAATTGTTTTCCGCAATGATGCCTCTTGTACATCATCTTATTATATTTTAAAGGAGAAGCCTGTGTTAAAAAAAACATGCTGGTTGAAAAAAGGAACATTAAGTCAGAATTTGCAGGGGTATGAATAATTTCAGCCTTGACTGCATATGTAAAATCCAAATATGAGCTTTTTTAATTGTCATATAATTCCATGTATCAGATTTCTATACGAGAGGGATCTGTTTGTCAGCACACAGCTACTCTGTTGCTTGTTTTAGGGTAGCTTTTAAAAATCCTCCATACCATGTCATTTCACAGAAGCTTGAAAATATCGATTATGTATAAAGCATCATATTTACATTCCCTATTTGCAGCATCACAGCCAAACAGTATTCAGAGGTGTGTGTGTGTGTGTGTGTGTGTGTGTGGTAGGAATAGTGCATGTTTGGTTAATGTGTCGTGATTTATATTGCATTCTGTCAAACCTGCGTTCGTTTTGAAGCAGCTCCAGATATAAGTGCTGAAACTGAGCTTGTGAAGTCACTGCGGCATAAAATCAACACTGTAATTTTAGAACATTTCAGCCTGTATTATCAGCGACGGCTCAGATAATGATGATACCAATGCAAAGGGAATGAATCCCTTTTGATGCGTTTTTATTTTATCATTACTCACAGACGCGGCTGTTGTGCTTTTATTAAGCTTGTGCTGACATGTTTATTTCAATCAGCATTTTGCAAATATTTAAGCTTCTTTGAATGAAAGTAAATGTAAGTTAAGCGGAAAGCCTAAAGAAAAAGCCTCATGTTCAAGAAGGCTGATTTTAATTGATTAAAAACCGTAATGTTCAAAAATATTATAACCATTTCAAATAACGCTTTTCTGTTTATGTATATTTTAATCATTTGAATTTGTAGTTTCTTTCTTAATTCCTTTAATATAGAAAACTCAAATTTCAGCAGCCATTAAAATCATTGTAATATTCTGATTTCAGAGAAACGTTCAAAATGCATCCTTTATTGATGTTAATTTATATAAAAAAATGCTTTCAAATCCTACATTTATAACTTTTTTAACCATACAAATAGTATAAAATAAATAAATAATATATCCGAAATGCAAAAAATAATAATAATAAATAAAATCTAAGTACCTTGACGCAGTGGCGCAGTGGGTAGCACAATCGCCTCACAGCAAGAAGGTCGCTGGTTCGAGCCTGGCTGGGTCAGTTGGCATTTCTGTGTGGAGTTTGCATGTTCTCCCCGTGTTCGTGTGGGTTTCCTCCAGGTGCTCCGGTTTCCCCCACAAGTCCAAAGACATGCGGTACAGGTGAATTGGGTAAGCTAAATTGGTCGTAGTGTAAGTGTGTGTATGAGTGTGTATGAATGTTTCCCAGTGATGGGTTGCGGCTGGAAGGGCATCCGCTGCGTAAAACATGTGCTGGATAAGTTGGCGGTTCATTCCGCTGTGGCGACCCCAGATTAATAAAGGGACTAAGCCGAAAAGAAAATGAATGAATGAATGAAAATCTTAAGTACACTGAAAAAAAGGATTCCTTTAATTTTACTAAAAAATTTAAGGTAAGTGGTTAAAAACTATTTATATGTGCTGAATTAAAAACAAAATAATAATTTTCAAATAAAAACAAAATAAAATAATAATAATAATAATAATAATAATAATAATAATAATAAAAACAAAATAACAATAAAAAAAGAATAATAATTCAATGTTCAACCAAATTTGTTTGTTTAAATTCAGCTTATATAAATTGTTTGCAACAATTTGCAACAATTGTTTTCAGTGTATATGCTTAAAAGACTTAGTTCAGTTTAATTTGAAAGACACCGTTTCTTGATTGAGGTTGTTTTAAATGATCAATTATTATTATCATTTTTTTTTGTACAATTTGCCAAATTGGTATAAAGTAAAAGTTGTAGAGTATTTTTTCACTCTCTCGTTACAACAGACATCAACCGTCAGTCTTAACTTCTCAACTCTGATGTTCAATCCAGTCCATATTAAACCAAAATCAAGGCTTTCTCTCTGCGCTTCTCTCTCTCTTTCTTTATCTCTCTCTTTCTCTCACTCTCTGCCTGGCTGACTCTGGAGAGACCAGATAGGGGTTGCATTACATTCATCAAGTCAAAGCAACGGTCTTATCGCCGTCTCAAGAGCCACACGCTTAAAAAGGAAAGAAATATTAAACAGGCTCTTTTGATCTGCCAGATCTTTCTGTCTTGAAGTCTTTCTGATGTGCATTATGGATGAATGCTAGGTGAAGAGTACTTGAAATGGGATGGGGTGAGGTGTCTGTGTTAATTATGGCGGTGGTTGGTCGGCAGAGGCAGCTGGTGCCAGGTCCGCAGATGGCATGTTATCGCCATAGGGTTTCTCTGGGCACAGGCTTTACTTACTGTACAGTACACTGTATTGTGTTATAGCACTCTGCCATGACCTGGGGGGATGGAGCAGAAAATGAGAAAGATCATAAAGTACTGGAAGAGAGCAGCTTTGGCAAGTGTGTGTGTATATATGTGTGTGTGTTTGTGGAAAAGCAGTCGCAGAGAGAATGAATGCCTGTTTACCTTTTCTGGGTCTGTGGAAGTTGAACATGCTGTTCAAGTCCCTGTGCACTCCATTGCTGCTGTTTTTGGTCATTTTTCATCATCAGAAGATGCAGCAAAGGAATGGCCAACAATACTTACAAGGTACCCGGAGGAACTGCTGTCACTGCAGTAAATAAAGTTGGTTTAGAGTGGGAAGGAAAAGAGCCATTTTAGTCAATCAGCGTTACTTAGTTGATATTAAAATGTAGTTCTTCTGGCTTGCATTAAAGGGTTAGTTCAACCAAAAATGACAATTCTGTTATTAGTTACTTACCCTGATGTCGTTTCAAACTCCCGAGACCTTTGTTGGCCTTCAGAACAAAAATTGCGATATTTTAGATGAAATCCTGGAGCTCTCTCATCCTCCATAGACAGCAATGCTCCAAGACATTTAGTCATGAAAAGAACCAATCCAAAAACAAAATGATCAAAACTTTTCATGTGATTTCACTGGTTCCACTGTAATCATACAAGGCTCCAAGAACATTTTTGTGCTGAAAATATGAAAAAACAACAGTGAGTTTTGCAATATTTGAAAAATCACGATAAGAAAAACGAATATGATGAAATGTTTGACAGTGTTTCACTAGATCAACCTTTAATTTTTAACTAATAAAACATCTCATGCAAATTAATAAAAAAATTATATATTGGAGTTTGCTTTTTTTTTTTGTGAAATTGATGTGAATTCCATTAGGCATATTTTCAATTTGTAATTTCAGTTTGCTCAGTTAAAAAGAAATAATGGAAAAAGTTAGAGTAGGACAGTAAGAAATTATTTTTGCCATTTTAATTCAAGGCTAATAATGAACTATTGGAAGAACTAGTTGATCATCCCCAACCGCACAACTTTCTCAGTGATTATAACAGGCTTGACAACAACTAATGACAATGTTTGAGGACAGAAGCAAGTGCTGTTTACCATGCTGTTAAAGTGTAATCATACAAAGCTTTAAATACTTTTATGCAGCAAAAAATAACAACAACAACTTTGTTTGAATATGTCTTTCCTACTGCATCAGGTCAGGGAGTTGGTGTTAAAACTTATTCTAAGCCTGTCATAAAAACAGAAAACTCCCTTACAGTCCTCTCGGCAATGTCTTCTGATGCTGAGTCATGTGCTGATGGGTGTTTCTGAGAAGAGAGAAGCAACACACACCTGTGCGTCAACACAATGCTAGTCTTCCCTGAAGATAATCCCTCCAAGGGCCACTTAAGTTTTTTCTTGACCTGAAACACTTCTGTGTAAAGGTTTTGTAAACAGTTAGTGGATTGATGCAGACACCATCATATTGCACTGCAAAAAAAGTTTTTCGTACTTAGATTTTTTGTCTTGTTTCTAGTCTAAAAATTCTTAAATCAAGAAGCATTTTCTACAGTCGTGGCCAAACGTTTTGAGAATTACATAAATATTGGAAATTGGAAAAGTTGCTGCTTAAGTTTTTATAATAGCGATTTGCATATACTCTAGAATGTTCTGAAGAGTGATCAGATGATCTGCATAGTCCTTCTATGCCATGAAAATTAACTTAATCCTGAAAAAAACTTTCCAGTACATTTCATTGCTGTCATTTAAAGGAGCTGCTGAGATCATTTCAGTAATCGTCTTGTTAACTCAGGTGAGAATGTGGACGAGCACAAGGCTGGAGATCATTATATCAGGCTGATTGGGTTAGAATGGCAGATTTGACATGTTAAAAGGAGGGTGATGCTTAAAATTGTTCTTCCATTGTTAATCATGGTGACCTGCAAAGAAACGGATGCAGCCATTATTGCGTTGCATAAAAATGGCTTCAGAGGCAAGGATATTGTGGCTACTAAGATTGCACCTAAATCAACAATTTATAGAATCATCAAGAACTTCAAGTAAAAAGGTTCAATTCTTATTAAGAAGGCTTCAGGGCATCCAAGAAGGTTCAGCAAGCGCCAGGATCGTCTCCTAAAAAGGATTCAGCTGCGGGATCGGAGTGCTACCAGTGCAGAGCTTGCTCAGGAATGGCAGCAGGCAGGTGTGAGCGCATCTGCACGCACAGTGAGGCAAAGACTTTTGGAAGATGGCCTGGTGTCAAGAAGGACAGCAAAGAAGCCACTTCTCTTAAAAAAGAACATCAGGGACAGATTGATCTTCTGCAAAAAGTATGGTGAATGGACTACTGAGGACTGGGGCAAAGTCATATTCTCAGATGAAGCCTCTTTCTTATTGTTTGGGACATCTGGAAAAACGCTTGTGCGGAGAAGAAAAGGTGAGCACTACTATCGGTCCTGTGTCATGCCAACAGTAAAGCATCCTGAGACCATTCATGTGTGGGGTTGCTTCTCATCCAAAGAAGTGCACTCACTTACAATTTTGCCTCAAAACACAGCCATGAATTAAGAATAGTACCAAAAGACCCTCCAACAGCAACTTCTTCCAACAATCCAACAACAGTTTGGTGAAGAACAATAAGGCAAAAGTGATATCTAAGTGGCTCGGGGGCCAAAACGTTGAAATTTTGGGTCCATGGCCTGAAAACTCCCCAGATCTTAATCCCATTGAGAACTTGTGGTCAATCCTCAAGAGGCGGGAGGACAAACAAAAAGCCACTAATTCTGACAAACTCCAAGAAGTGATTATGAAAGAATGGGTTGCTATCAGTCAGGATTTGGCCCAGAAGTTGATTGAGAGCATGCCCAGTCGAATTGTAGAGGTCCTGTAAAAGAAGGGCCAACACTGCAAACACTGACTCTTTGCATAAATGTCATGTAATTGTCTGTAAAAGCGTATGAAGTGCTTGTAATTATATTTCAGTACATCACAGAAACAACTGAAACAAAAATCTAAAAGCAGTTTAGCAGCAAACTTTGTGAAAACTAATATTTGTGTCATTCTCAAAACTTTTGGCCATGACTGTAGATAAGCAAAACATATTGTCTTGTCTTAAAAAATAATATGGCAAAATTAAGTCAGTTTTTCCTTTTATAAACTCCAGAATCTGCCAACGGGGTAAGCAAAATAATCTTATGTCAAAAGGAAAAACAAGATTATTTTGCTCACCCCGTTGGCAGATTCTTTTAGTCATTTTAGGGAAAAACTCACTTATTTTTTGCTTGTCAAGAATTTTCTTCTCGATTTAGGAATGTTTAAATATTTGGACTAGAAACGACAAAAAAATCAAAGTAAGAAAAGCTTCTCTTTTTTTTTTTTTTTTTTTTTTTAAAGTGTTTAGAAATTAAAGGGGTGGTTCAACCAAAAATTTTAATTGTCACAATTTTCTCTCTCTCTCCTTTTGTTCAAAACCATTTTGAGTTTTTGAAAAGCATTGGAAACTGGTAGCCATTGAATTAAATAGTATGATTTGTGTCCTACTTTGGATGTCAATGGCTGCTGCTTTCCCACCAACCTGATTTCACCAAGTAGGACATGTTCCTGGATAAACATCTGTGTTGCTCCTGGAACAACATTGCAATCAACCAATCAGAATTAAGCGATACGTTTACAGTTTATGTTACGTTTAGGCTTACGGTTAGGTTATCTAACTATTGTTCCCCTCTGATTTTGAGAACAATTTACAGAAAATTATGTTCCAGGATCGCATTGTACTTGGCAAAATTATGACGTGCGCTGGTTTTCAACACTCTTTAAAATTTCTTCTTTTGCATTCAACAGAACAAAAAACTCATAAAGCTTTGGAACCACCTGAGGATGAGTAAATAGCGAGTAAAGTTTTATTTTTGGGTAATCTGTGCCTTTAAAGCGCAACACTCAGTCTCAATTGTAGATTCCCTCTGTAATGTATTTTAATCCAAGATGCTTTTCTCAGCGGTGCTGTTAGTGCCTTGGGGAAAGTTTGCACCTAGAAACCCTACATGTGAGATGTGCACATGTTTGTATGAATGTGTTTCGATAAAGTACTGTAGGTTTGAGCTCCAGACGGTTGAAGCGATGCTGACAGCAGCAAACAGCTCCAGATGCAGCCCTTGTGCGCAGGGTTTAAATATAAAACCCTGGAAAAGTCTGATGTTGAATACTTACTGCATGAAGAAACAGGATCTTTAGAAATGTTTAAAGTATGCTGAATAAATTGTAGCAAATTAATGGCTGAAGTAAAAAAAATAAATAAATAATAATATCATAAGAAAAAAGCTGCATCATTTATGTTATTCAGGTTTACTAGCTGCTTTTTCCATGCAGTTACATTGAATTGAATTGAAACTTGAACATGTGGTCTAAAACTATAAATAGAAAAGCTTTTAAGTAAATATAATTTTCATTAAGTTTGTCCCACAAAAATGATTGCGTGGCTTCAGGAGGCTTGGAGTGTGATTCACACGTACCACATTTGTAATTTTCAGCTGGTAATTTGGGCCCTTTTTGCAGCTTGAAGTCATATTTTCTTAAAAATCCATTTCAAACACACCCAGACTCACGAGATACAGATAACTGTTTCTTATTTTAGCATGCTGGTGTCACATTTGTGTTACATAAAGTCCGATTTTTGGAAGAAGCAAAAAAAAAAAAAATGTAGGAAGCAACAAAAATATATATATAATAATTTTCAATGGGCTATAAGTGGACTGTATGAAAATGTATAGATGGGATTGTAATTCATCACCAGTTCACCAATATTTAAAAAATATTTATGAATTGCCATGAGAGTGTGTTTGAAAAACAGCATCCAATTAACTAAAGATATTCTCTGGTGTTGCACGAATGCATCTGCTCTAGTATTTACATGAAGCAATCCGATTCTCTGATGCCTGCATTGGCACTTCTGCTGCAAGCAATGGAACCAACACTCAAAGGACCCGTAATTCAATGTTTGATGTCCCTCAATTCAAAGTAAACAAGAAGCATTAATGTTGATGTCCCTGAGTTAAAGTTTCACCAAACACTTTTTAAGATTATTGAAAGCTGGTTCAAGGGCGGCACTGTGGTTCAGTGGTTAGCACAGTCGCCTCACAGCACGAAGGTCACTGGTTCAAGTCCCGACTGGGCCAGTTGACATTTCTGTGTGGAGTTTGCATGTTCTCCTCGTGTTTGCGTGGGTTTCCTCCAGGTGCTACTGTTTCCCCCACAGTCCAAAGACATTTATAGGTGAATTGGATTAAATAAATTGGCCGTAGTGTATCAGTGTGTGTGCGAGAGTTTATGGGTGTTTCCCAGTACTGGGTTGCGGCTGGAAGGGCATCCGCTGCATATGCCGGAATAGCTGTTGGTTCATTCTGCTGTGGCAACCCCTGATATGTGGCAACCCCTTATAAATTTGGGACTAAGCTGAAGGAAAAAGAATGAATGAATGGAAGCTGGTGAGTATGATGTTCCTGAGAACTTCTCTATTTACATACATCACTAACAAAACATTGGCCGTTATTTTTTTCTTCTACTTGAGTGTATCTAACAGTGAGCTTGATTGTACTTCCTCTTGCATGATTTATCAACAGAGTTGTAGTGATGTTGTTTTTAGTGGAGGACCCAATGTTTTCCTGCCTAGTCATGGTAAAGGCTGTTGTTGTCTGGTGGTGTTTGTCCTCTGAGTGCGAGCTGTGTGTAAGTGCTGTAGGGAGTCATTCCGCTGATACACCGTTGCCTATTTCTAGGACACAGCAACCCTCCTCATTAACTTCAACACTACAGGTCAGCAAAACAACATGTTTAGTGCCTGGAAATGCGGAACCCAAAACCTCCATGTGCTGCAGTCAACAATTCCCAAATCTCTGATTTTTAATATTGCACTTTCAGAAAAAAAATTATACAAAATCTAAATGATCCATTCTAAATGGTGCATATTTGTAACTTAAAGTCTGTGTGAAATCAAAATGTACAATGTTTATTTGGCTTTAGTGCACATTGTTATTCTTTAAGTGAACAATGAATATGTGCAAGTAAAAACAAAAGTTTGTTTTGGTAATCTGCAATCAAACTCTGATCATTTGCTTCCACGTTTAGAGTGGGGGCCCTTCTCTGTTGACGTCAGTTTGACAATTTCAGTCACAAAATTCTTAACCATGCCACTCTTACCATTAGTTTGCTATGAGAGAATGATGTGCTAGAAGAAAACCCTCCTCCCTACTCAATATTCTGTTTCAGTTGAAAGCACATCAACAAACAAATAAAAGACTGAGCAACTTCTGGTTTATGCAGGTACTAAAGTAACATACTGTTATATCACTCGCTCACTAACTCACTCACTTTCCTTCTGCTTAGTCCCTGATTTATCATGGGTTGCCACACAGCGGAATGAACCACCAATTTGTCTGGCATATGTTGTTTTTTTTACACAGCCCTTGTGTACTTTAAACTAAATTGAAAAAAAAAGAACTAAAATTATATAATTTCAAACAAAATCCATCCAAAACGAAGTTTATTTTTAGTTTGTTTCGGCAGTTCAAAGCAGGGATACACAACTCCGATACACAACTCCAGCTGCAACCCATCACTGGGAAACATCCATACACACTCACCGTGCCGCCCACACACATACTGTTATATGTTCTATTTTTCTGAGAGTAAGAAAAGCTGTAATTTGACTCCTTGGGTTCTAATCTAAGTATTTTACGTCATGTTTTCTTTTAAAAAACATATAATAATAAATATATTTTTGTATTATTTGATATTTTGGACTGCACATATGTATGTATAACCAGTAGACTGTACCACTAAGCTATAAAGGCCCTTTAGTAATAAGAATGTGAAATGTTTGAACACAGAAAGTAGCATTAAGTGACCTCTCTTAGGATCTATATCATCCAGCTCTTTCCGCCGTTGTGCATATTCATCAAGTCTCTGTTAATGCCCTCATCTAAGTGGAATTACATCGCTGATGTTTCCATACACTCATAATGGTTTACTGAAACCTCTGGTGCTAAGTGCATCGCTTAAGGGCTCGGACTGCAAATCCAGCCTTCCTGCTCACCGTCCTCGATAGCCTCAGCATCAAAATTCAATCAAGATATATAAAAGAAACGATCTCTGCGCATTTTAAATCTCAGGCATATGATCAAGTGTCCATACAGGGATGTTTTGATTACAGTCAGCTTGTGCGTCTGCTGTTTGGGGTATTATCGGAGGGAACTGCAGGGATGCCATATTAATATTTCATCTTCTTCTTTCAAAGATGCTTAGTGAATCTCTCTCCGTCGAGGTTTTGCAGCTTCTGAGCAGATCTAAGAGTTATCTAGTTTTTTTTTTCACTAAGCAATCCATGTTGCACTGTGGGTAATCCATGCAGATAGGGATGATGCAATGTTTTTTTTTCCATAGAGAGGGATGACTGTAAGGGTTTTGCAGGAAGAGAAAATGTTTTTATTCATAATTAAGGTGGTGAGGACATTCTCATTCCACAGAGCATTTTTTACATGTCCCAATAGACAAAACTTGGCGTACACCCCATGGTGAGGATGAGTCTTCACTATTCTGTGTTCTGTTTTTCAGAGAATATTATTTAGTAGGTTGTTAATTGATGGTATATGCTTTTGTTAAAAGTTTACCAGCCAAATTTGTGATGAAAATGTGCAG
The DNA here is from genome assembly GCA_903798125.1 of Danio choprae. Lineage (NCBI taxonomy): Eukaryota > Metazoa > Chordata > Actinopteri > Cypriniformes > Danionidae > Danio > Danio choprae. The sequence goes on from CAIGQW010052771.1 coordinate 3,868,784, forward strand.
TAAAAAAATATAAAAAACAACTTAAAACAGCTTAATATTTTCCCTTGGTATATCACAATACCTTTTATGCTGCACAATTATGATAGTTAAAATAATTCGTAATAGCTTTATTTCTTTTTTGTTGAATCCTTGAATCACTCCATTGCATACAAATGGAACAGTTACAGAACAGAGCAAATGAAAATGCTAGCTTAGCACTAGATTGAATATTTAAGCCTGGCAGTGGGGTCCAAACTCAGTATTGGATGGCCACTGTCCTGCCTGACATTTCTAGTAATGCTGCATTCCAGACACAGTCATAGTTGGGAATTTCCTCAGTGAAATGTCCTACTTCCGACCTCAATGTGTTACAGTCAATCGCAGTCATAGCCGCATTTTCGCCAAGTATTCTCAAGATGAGAATACTTCATAAATTCATGTGATTGTGGCAAGTATGGCCTGACAGCAAGGACACTGCTGCTCCTCACAGCAAGGTCACTGGTTCGAGACACAGCTGTTTGCATGTTCTCCTAATATTTGCGTGGGTTTCCAAGTCCAAAGTCATGCGCTATAGGTGAATTGGGTAAGCTAAATTGTCCGTAGTGTATGTGTGTGAGTTTCCCAGTGATGGGTTGTAGCTGGAAGGGCATCCGCTGCTTAAAATCATATGCTGGATAAGTTGGCGGTTCATTCCACTGTGGCGACCCCAGATGAATTAAGGGACTAAGTCGAAAAGCAAATTAACGTGTATAGTAAAGTATAGCTAAAACAATAGGAAAATGCTAGCTGTCCTTTTTAATACTGTTGATGAAAAACAAAAATGACATTACATATTGCACTATAAAGCTAATTTCATTTCCGAAACAGCCATCATTAGTAGTGTTCTTACTCATCTTATGCTGTAAACATACTTGAAAGTTTATTTTTTATGTATGACATAAGGTAGCTCTGCACTAATCTCGCTGAAGCAAAACTAGCGTCCATCTTTGAAGTGACATGTCAAATGTCTAACCTCCTGAATTCACAGGTTGTATGTCCGACTACAAGCAGCATTCTGGATGTTATTTCCAACTAGGAAAACTCCCAATTCTCCACTTGTCGCCCCATAGACTTCCATTAATTCAGCAATCGCTTGTTTTGTGCATCGCAACTCTAGTGTGACCACCACTTAAGCCTAGCAAGGCCTTGATTAGCTTCTTTAGGTGTGTTTAATTAAGGTAAAAACTAAAATATGCAGCACAGTGGCCCTCCAGACAAGATTTGAACACCCCTGGTTTGTGAGAATAACAACATATTGTTATTGTAGCATTGTTGTAGCGTCAGTCCAGTCACAGTGTTTGAAAGCTATTTCTGTGTACCTTCTGTATGCTTTTTTATCACAGAATGAGACCAAAATAATATAATGTGATGTTAAGCATTTGTATTTTACATTTGAATTACCTTTAGTAAATATCTGAGATGAAGAACACAAATAAACCACATACTACAAATGGTGTGTTGATCCTCCTCACGTTTCATCAGTCAAAACATTTCTTCATGCATTTTAAGCTACAACGATTAAAAATGCAATAAAGCAACACAATTTAGGTTAATACATATAAAACCAAACATATTCTAACCTGTGAAAGGTTATTCCATTTCTTCACAAATTTTAATCTGGGCAGTATATCCAGCACAAAGTTGTGGCTTTGAAACCTTGAAATGGACTTTTACTGTGAGTGACATGTTGACCATTCCAATATGGCAGATGCTTTGATGTGTCTGGAGTGGTCAAACGTGGCATCCTCATATTAATATCCATCTGGATTTGTCTATAGAGGGTGTGTATTCACAAAGAAAAAATCTCTGCGGTCTAATAAAACACACAACTTGACGTCTGACGTCATTAGCATGGCCACGTATTCTTCCAAACATTTGTGATCATTTAAGTACATAAGTCAGCAAAATATATAACACTGTTCTAGTGTGGTTTTGAGATATTTTAATGAAATAAAACTTAAATATAAATTTGTCCTTTGAAAAGTGTCATATTTTGCTGTAGAATTAGCTCACTAGAGGTGCTTTTTTATTCATAATTAAGGTGGTGAGGACATTCTCATTGCATAGCTTTTTATTTTACACGCCCCAATGGACAAAACTTTGTGTTCACCCCTGTGGAGAAGATGAGTCATCAATATTCTTGCTCCATTTCCACAGAGGGAAAACGATTTAATGCATATATCTGCAAATGCGTATTTTGCCTACTAGAGATGTCAAAGTTCTGGTCATTTTCTTGACTAATGTGAAACGAGGATCTGAGATGGTTGTTTTTTTTTTCTCATTAGGATGAAAACTGCAAAGTCATATATGCTGTCAGCTCCCCCGGCGTACATGTGCGTGGTGTGGTGATCAAGGCTGTCGTTCTGTGGTTACAGATGGTCAGAGACAGAGAGAAAGGGAAAAGACAAGAAGGGGGGAAGGGGGTGCTAAGCAAAATATATTGAGTGAGTACCTTCAGAGAACAGCAGTGAGATCAGTGTTCGGTGTTTGACGGCAGGCTTCACCATCACCCACTCCAGCAATCAGTGTCACTTCAGTCTCTTGCTAAAGGTGCTCTCATAAAAGCCTTCCCACTCCTGGAGTAAAAATAATATTCTTTTTCTGAATAGAGAAGCTGTTTTGTTTATTATATGAATATTTGAAGACAGATCTGTCAGAGATTATTCGGTATGCTAGCTGAATTGCATAGGTACACAGTGGTATGATCAGACGCTTTCCTAATTGCTGTTCTCCCACCACTGTACGTTTTAAATACTCCTGCTGACCCCCGTGTGAGGTTTTAATGTGACTGTTATTTAGAATGCATCACTTTACAGGTTTCATTGCGACACTTCAGTTTTATCATGACACACCATATCCCCATTGATATTGTTTTGTTTCTTTTTTTCTGCAATTATTGACAAATCCAAATGATGTTGTGAAATTTCTTATATTCCGATTCTCAAATATGTGTAAGAACATGATGTTGTCATTTAAACAGCTTGATAATTATCATATTATAGTATATAATGATATTTAAATGTCCAAAACCTAAAATAAACATTAATTTAATCAAAAGGATGCTGTAGCTCCCATCCACTTGCAATACCAATCAATCTGACTGTCATTTACAATGCTTTGGATTGTAGTTCCTTACCTCATTTACCTCAACACAAAGCCATTGAGTACAACATAGGCTGGTACCCAAGTCTTTTTTTGTCAATATATTTAACCTTTTTTTAATTGCTTCAAAAAAAGTTTGTAGGATTGCGATTCACCTTGTAGCTGGTTGGTATGATTTATAGGGCCTTACAGAATCTGTGCCAGAAGAAATCTGCAGATTTTTTAGGCAATTATTTAGTAAATGTTTTTACTTATGTAAATGTGTTTACATATAGGCTACATTTATTCATTTTTAATATTAATTTCAGTAATATTGTTGAATAACATGCAAATGTTTAAATGATTTATCTACAATACAGTTTGTAAATAATATTTTTTGTATTTTATTAGATGTATTATGGGGCAGCACGGTGGCTCGCAGCAAGAAGGTCGCTGGTTCAAGCCTCGGCTGGGTCAGTTGGCATTTCTGTGTGGAGTTTGCATGTTCTCCCCGTGTTGGCGTGGGTTTCCTCCGGGTGCTCCGGTTTCCCCCACAATTCCAATGACATGCGGTATAGGTGAATTGGGTAAGCTAAATTGTCCGTAGTGTATGAGTGTGTATGGATGTTTCCCAGTGATGGGTTGCAGCTGAAAGGGCAACCACTGCGTAAAACATATGCTGGATAAATTGGCGGTTCATTCGGCTGTGGCGACCCCAGATTAACAAAGGCACTAAGCCGAAAAGAAAATGAAAGAATGAATGATAGATGTATTATATGACAGACTTACTTTGTTTATCAATCGAGTGGTTCTAATTGGATTTGCATGGCGAATCTTAAAAATTAAAAAGTTAAGCTTTTAGTTACTACATGTTCAAAATCATTCTGCAGAAATCCACAGATTTTTATTTTTTTGTTTGTTTGTTTTACAAATTCTGCAAAGAAATAGCAAAAAATGTCTGCAGATTCTGTCTGGCCCTGCTCAAAAAACCTTAAAAAAGTAATTTTTCACAAATGCAATAAAAAAATAAAATAATAAAATGAATGGGATAATTACTTCTATAGCAAGGACTCCAAAAGCCTTGTACTCTATTACAAATGCGCAAATGATTTTAATTGTCTAGTTTCCTGTGACTGAAACAATCGTGATTTTACAAGATTTTTCTTCTTTCGCAGATGTATGTCAGTTTTGTGAGGATTTGTTTTCTTACAGCACCTGTGCCCTATTAGAAATGTATTACATTCATGGGATATATATGGATATAATAAGAACAAAGGCTGTGAAGGGAAGATGATTTTGTGGGTGATAAGATGAATGAAGACGGTAAAGTGACTACGCAGTTGCCAAACTTGGAAAGGAAATGAGATTCATGCAATATGAATAGGTCATTTACTCCCAATCAGAAATAGCGAGGTAAAAACGAGAAGCAGAGGAAGAGGAGGGAGCGATGGAGGGATGAAAACAGAGCCAGCGGCGGCTGCTAAGTGTCAGGGTCTCATGATTTAGCTCAGGCTTCCTCTTAGCCTCCTTCAAGCCACAGTGCACTGACTGACAAGGCCATTATCAACAGGCTTCAGTGCAGGGGAGAGGAACTAGCACTTAGCAGTAACTAATGTTTGAATTATACATGTGAGCTCAGGGTCCCTCGGCCTTGTTAAATAAGACTGAAAACCAACTCGAGCGCATCCGCTGCTAAACTATTCTGAGAACCGCTATTGTTGCTTTTAAAGCAGTTTGTCACTGTTTCCCACTGGGGCTGATATGTTTTGTTAGCTAAGAGTTGAGCTACTGTCTTATTAAAAACTGCATGAGGAGAAGAGCTTAAACCGCTGTGTTTTATTTGACATTGATATCATGTGACAAAATGAGTAAACAAACAAATGCATCATGCTTAAACTGAGAAATGAGTCATGTGTTTATCATTGCACTATAAACTGTGAACATTACTGCGAGATGTCATATGTGGTTGCTTGTGCTGATTGGATGTGATTAGATCGCTAGATGAGGTGGAAAGAGGATGATGTGCAGACAGTTCCACCCATGAGCACCCTTCTGAAAGCCAAAATGATGATTAGGACACTCAAAAAGACTTTTGTAAGACTTTTCGCAGCTATTGTAAGTCTGCAAGTGCACATGAAGTGTGTCATTTGGGATTGGTCCAGCATCACCATATCGAAGGGCAGTGCCAAACTTAAGTGCTCAATACTGGTCACTTCAAAGTACTCTTCAGTGTGAGGGATTTCGAAAGGGAAAAATGGATGGACGCACTTCACTTCTGTGATTTTTTTTTGCACATATTAAATCGTGTAAGGTAAAGATAAGCAGAATATGGGTAAAATCTGTTGCCAAAGTAGATTTTATTTTGGCAATATTTCATATTTGTGACATCAGTTATAAAAGCATGCAACATCCCAATCAAAAGTGGTTTATAATGGACAATTGTGCAGCCACTGAAGAAAAGGTGCATGTACTGTATGTTTGACCTCCAACATCTTTCATAAATGAACGCTGCTGTGATTTAAATGTGTATACTGTGGTGCTGTTGAATGTTTGAGTCTGATTGGCTGAAGAACATTCTATGGTGTGCAGGTTTTTTCAGGGAACTGCACAGGTAAAGTAGTTCCAGGCAGGTCTTTCTTGACCGCTTTACAGTTCTATATCACTATGGTCAGTTTTTTCAGTTACTTCACAGCCTCCAACAGTCATAAATCAAATGCCTCCGGATGTGATGCGAATTGCGTAAGGTCACATCAAACGCATCAATTCTTTTTCAGCAAGAGGAGCCTTTTTAAACTTGTTTTCTATTGGCAGCGAGCTTTTTGTGCGCCGTTTATGCATCTCACGTTCTAACTGCCTGCTGTGCCTCACATTTTTGATGGATCGCTCTATGCACCTACAGTTGGAAAAAACTAAACTAAAATGTGCCCTACATCATGCTCTCCAGTAACAAGGCCATTGATACAGTGGTTGCCTATCAACAAAACTTTGTAGCGTAGTGCTTTTTTCTACGTCAACAAAAATATAGTGCAAGCGCATTCGGTGTGATCAGCCTCTAAGAAAGTAGTTTTTTTTTGTATTATTAGAAAATAATGCACACTAATTAGTTTTGGTCCAGACATAAGCCAACACAGTTGGGTTTCGTCACCGCTAGATGTTTGGCGTCGGCTTGATCTGTAACCAGCCCATATGTGTCTGTGTGACAGGATGTATCTTTCCGCACATGCAGGGGGCAGTAGTCTGTTTTCTCATTCCACAAAGGGAAACCGAAACTTGCAATGTACACATAAAAATGGTAAACAAAGTAGTGTTTTTAGTACCATAATAGCAGTAATTGTCACTCACCATGGAGGGATTTGTTTGTGCAAATATGTCTGATAATCTAGTAATCCATATTGTTTGCAAATATAGTTTATTTGCAAGCATAGTTTATACATCATGTTTTGGTAACTGTATGGCTCACTTGAAACCTCCCCCCAGGTGATACTAAAAAAACTACCAGGTAGTTGGTATGAAGCACAGTAGAAAAGCCCCAAAAAAGCTGAGCTGTACCAAACCAAACCGTGCCGTACCATGCATTGGAAAAGCTGCTTAATTCACATGGTGTTTTTTTTGTTCAGAATAAGCTTACTAGTTCTTACTACTTGAAAGTAGGTGCTAATCTATAGCATACAGCAAGTGGAGAGGAGAATCAAGACATGGTGGGGAGTAAGGACACGATGGGAGGGAAGGTGCTGTTCAGACTGATAAGTCCCTGCATCAACCATTAACCATTAAGAGAACTAATTACCATCAGTGTGACAGCAGGGTAATCACCACTAACCAACACCCCTTTAAACTAGCTTAACTCCCCTACCTGATGCTGTCAGAAGAGCAGTGAGAAAGCTAGAGGGACAGAAAAAAACAGAGAGAAGAGAAGATAATAGGGGGTGCAGAAAGAAAGAGAGAGAGAGTGATCCAGTCTGCTGGAGATGGATGTTCCGGGAGGAGGGCATTTGAAATCGATTGCCCTCCAGTTCTCACTCCCTCTGCTTGGCCTTACCTTGCTATTCTCTGCTCTTCACAAGCCACGATCTGTTCTTGTTCTGCTTTGCTATTTTTTCTTCCTTTCTAACAGCTTTTCTAAAAATAAAATAAACTGTTAGCTTTTATTTAGTTTTTTCTTCTCGCGTGAAGATGTATCAGGGGAATCTTGAACATTTTCTAATTACTCCCACCTATTGAACATCTTTTTCTCTTTCACACAACAGCTTTCCCTACACCTATGCCAAGTATATTGACCCTGTGGAACTCCCGACAAGTTAAGGTACACATCTAATTCTGCAGTGAGTTGGGCAGCTGTAGTTTTTTGTTTTTTTGGATACAATCCATGTAAGCACAAGGACATCTCTTTCAGACAGCTTCCTCATGTGTCCAGTTACTCCTGTTGGATTTGGTTTGTGAAACCTCCAACACTCATTTGGTCAGTATTTCCATTTCGTTGTCCAACTCCTGAATATATAT
>CAIGQW010052771.1:3881843-3893666 GCA_903798125.1 Danio choprae
CACACACACACACACACACACACACACACACACACACACACACACACTTCAGTTAACTTACTTTATTCAATTCACCTATACCGCATGTCTTTGGGTTGTGGGAAAAACCAGAGCACCCGGAGAAAAAACACACAAACATGGGGAGAACATACAAACTCCACACAGAAAGGCATTCTGGCTCAGCAGGACTTGAACCAGGGACCTTCTTGTTGAGGCCAGTAACAGAGCATGAAAAATGGTTTTAATTTACGTATTTGAGGCTTTACATGGACTTGCCCCGGTTTATAAATCTAAGCTTTTAAGTCTTTATTCTGTTCAGAGATCTCTTAGATCTTCAGCCCAGCTGTTGCTAGATGTCCCAAAATCTCAATTGAAAACAAAAAGAAATCTTTTCCAGTTTCCAAAACTCTGGAAAACACTACCTTTAACGACTGGAGTATCTGCTTCATTAGGCATCTTTTAAGCATCAGTTAAAACCTACTCATAAACTTAGGTTTTTGCTCGTATAGATCTTTTTAATGTTGCATTTCTGGCTTATTGCCATTTTAATTGTTTGTATTTTGAGCTGTATGTGAAGCAATTTGCTTAGCATTGATGTTGATTTCAAGGAACACTCCACTTTTTTGGGAAATAGGCTCACTAGATAATAAGTCACTCAGAGGTAATGACAATAAGTCACTTAGAGTTTACCATTTTTAACTGGTAAGAATTGTTCAGTCAATCTTTGGGTCTGACGGTAGCACTTTTAGCTTAGCTTAGCTTAGCATAGATCATTAAAACAGATTAGACCATTAGCATCTCACTAATGGAAAAATTTGAATAATTAAAAAAAAATTCAAAATATAGTTATGATCGTTTTCCTATTTAAAGCTTGACTCTTCTGTAGTTACATAGTGTACTGTACTAAGGATCGAAGGAAACTTACAAGTTGCTATTTTCATTATGGCGTAATAGTCAAGGAACTTTACTGCTGTACCATGGCTGCAGCAGGTGCAATGATACTATGCAGGGCGTGAAAATAATCCCCAACTAGTTAACTAGGTAATAGCAGTGCATAATATCATTGCACCTGCTGCAGACACAGCACAGCAACAAATAGCAGCTTTTCATTTTCTGTCAGTCTTACTCCATAATATATCTACAGTAGAGTAAAGCTTTAAACAGCAAAACTATCAACACTTCTTTTGAAATTTTTGAGTGAAATGATAATGGGCTAATCTGATTCAATGATTTATGCAAAGCTAAGCTAAAAATGCTCCCGCCAGACCTGGAGATCAGCTGGATGGATTCAAAAAAGGTAAAACCCAACTGTTTAACCCTAGGTGACTTGTAAAATAAGCATATTTCCAAAAATGTGGAGTGTTCCTTCAAGTGCTATATAAAAGTTTGACCTTGACCATGTTAAACACCGAGCCAGTTTGTGGTTTTTTACAGTTGTTTATTTCTGTCGGTCTACTGCTAGTTCAACCCTTTAAGTGTTGAGCAGAATATCTGTGGCGAGAAATCGTCTTGAAATCTTTGTCTCTCGTTTTCCTTCACCACTGCAGTGCTTTCTTGTGCCGATAGCCCTGAATCATGTCTTTCAGAGAAGTGACAGTGATGGATGGACCAGAGTAACAGGAAAGGACAGAGGGAGGCTGTCAGTATAGAGCAGCAGATTTTGTCAGTGTGTTTGGTGGTCAGCAGGCTCTCAACTGCAGACAGGCATTAACCTTGGCAAGGGTCAGGCCTCTGCCAGTCAGACCAGGCCAAGATTGGTGCCGCACTGATGCAGTAAACAGGTAATGAGTCTGATAAGATTAATAAGATACAGTGGGGTCACAGATTTTCACCATTCTATTAATGAATTGAATTACATACATTAGACAGCATTTATAAATATATAAAAACAACAGGAGTTTTTATATATATATATATATATATATATATATATATATATATATATATGAAATGCTGTTAAGGATTAGGGTCATGATTTTATGTTATACTTATTTACCAAGAATGCATTAAATTGATCAAAACATTGAAAATGTTGTAGATTAAATAAACAAACAAATAAATGAATTAAATATGGAAAATGACTGAAATATGAGAAAAATGAAATATGAAAAAAATATTTTTTTATATGAAAAAGTTGAAAATGATACAATTGACAAAACAAATCAACACTTTTTTAAGCATAATAGTTTGAATAACTAATTTATTTTGTCTTTGCCATAATGACAGAACATAGTCTTTTTCTAGTTAAATTGCAAGATACTAGTATTCAGATTACAGTGCAAACAAAATGCTTAACTAGGTTAATTAGGCAAGTCAACTACCTTTTTTTAATTCATTCATTCATTTTCTTTTCGACTTAGTCCCTTTATTAATCAGGGGTCGCCACAGCGGAATGAACTGCCAACTTATCCAGCATATGTTTTACACAGCGGATGCCCTTCCAGCTGCAAACCATCACTGGGAAACACCCATACCCTCTCATACACTCATATACACTTCAGACAATTAGGCTTACCCAATTCACCTATACCGCATGTCTTTGGACTTGTGGGAGAAACTGGAGCACCCGGAGAGAACCCACGCCAACACGGGGAGAACATGCAAACTCCACACAGAAATGCCAACTGACCCAGCCGAGTCACGAACCAGCGACTTTCTTGCTGTGAGGCGACAGAGCTACCCACTGTGCGGCCCGATTTTATTTTTGATTTTATTTAATTTTTTAAATTCTAAACTAAAATAAGATTCTAGGAAGAATATAATTGGATAAGAGGTAAAATATAATTGGAAATACGGTGAGGAATTTCCTTGCTTTGTTAAACAGCTCTTGGAAATGGTTAAAAAATAAATGAAAATTTCACAGGAAGGCTAATAATTTTGTCTTCATTATATCAGTATATGTGTGCACATATACTGATATATTGAAGACAAAATTATACATTCATACACAGAGAGACAATGGGACATCTTTTCTTAGCCGAAGCATGCTTAAGATTAACGTGAGAGATGATTTCAGTTCATAATTCGAGAACTGCACAGAAGTGAGCATTTGCAAGAGATTAAATTAATTAAATTCCAGGGTGTCCTAAATGCCCGAGCATATCAGACACTCGCCACATGCACACACCACATCCAGTGAGCACAAATTGAAAATATGAAATTGAGTTTCCAGTCCCTGCCATCAGTGTCCAGCCATGTCATCTGCTGTTGGAATAAATAACCCTGATTGGACGAGGGCTTGACAAGACCACCAGCTGTCTAACAGGCACCGCAGTAATTCATTTGCCGTGCAGATGTTATTTCAGGGCCAATGCATCTAATTAGCGGCAGTTTTTTTAACCATAGACCTCTGATATTTAATTTATTCAATTCATATTATTTTTAGCAATATCTGATCTGCCTTTAACTAGATTCTGTTTACTGGAATTATTACAACATCATGCAATCATAACGTCTTATAAACAAATTTAAACATGAATTAAAGGGCACATATTTTACCCCTTTTTTAAGCTTTAAGATAAGTCTTTTGTGTCTCCAGAATGTGTCTGTAAAGTTTCAGCTCTAAATACCCATCAGATTATTTATTATACCTTTGTGTATATTAGAAATTTAAGCTTTTTTGACTTTGTAGCTGTTTTGGTGACTGTGCCTTTAATGCAAATGAGCTGCTTCTCCCCACCCACCATTCCCACGTGCATGTCAGAGCCAAAGAGATCGCTCACTATTACTATGATGGGTGTAGCTTCTCCGGCTGCGTCTCACGCATAAGCAGTACAGTATCAGACAAGAATGAAGCAGATCTCCCTTACTGCAGTAAGAACTTTACCAACGGTTATTTGATGTATTTGTTGTGGAGTTAATTCAAGCCTTTCTACAACAAAGAGTCACACACAATGTCATTATAAAGTTTGCGCTGAAAAACATGCGCTGTTTTAGAAACGTTTTAAACTTGTAAAACTCATTCTTGAGGTGCTGCTGAACACAGAGAGCTGAACAAATCGTTTAATCCCGGTGGCTTTGCGCACGTCCTGTCTTGTGGATATAATTCATTACTATGGAGGCATGTTAATATGCGGCTGTCAATCAATTCGGTGGGCGGGGAAACCACACTCCTATGTCAAGTTGCTGTCGGCCTCAGAATGGGAGGGATTTGGATCCTATACTTAACGTCAGGAAATTTAAAGAAAGAGACTTATTGTGTTTCTATCACCCCAATATGACTGTGGACTCACTATACCTACACACAGTTCTGTCCAAACAGCTTCCAAAAGAGGATTTTCATCATAGGTGCTTTTTAAATGATGGGAGAATGTATATACAGTGAACATAAAAATATATAAAACTTTGATGAAATTTTGTAGTGCCTACTTATTTTTTGCAATACCTCATTTGAATTTAAATGTATCTCTCTATTTCTAATGACGTTCAGTGACCAAACTCTTATTTTAAGTAATATAACTGTTTAATAAATCTGTTTTGTTTAAATGCAACAAAAGTTATTGTCTATATTCACTGAAAGATTTGATAAAAATTTAACATTTTAAAAGGGGTGTACTCATTTATGCTGTGCACTTTATGTGAATCTATGGAAAAGGATTAAATTCTTAAAAATTCTCATTTTCTCATAAATACAGTTTTTATTAAAATAAACAAAAGATTAAGAGATCATCATTCATTCATTCACTTTCTTTTCGGCTTAGCACTTTTTTTGCTACCCACTGCGCCACCGTGATGCCCATAAGTGATCATACTAAATGTTATATTGTAATGATTACTCCACAAAGTCATTTTCACCACGCTCTATTGTTACAGTCTTGTTTTGACGCTTGAATCCATTAAATCACTTTTAGTAGATAAAACTATAATCTGCACTCACAAAAATTGTTTTCATCTGTAACCTTTTGTTTTACAATTATCTAATAGTACAAAAAAAAGAAGATGATAAAAATCTTGCCAATAAATGGTCAAATCATAGTGATTAGAATATCAGTGGCAAAATATATAGATTTAAAATCATTTAAAGATCTTTTGCTCTTTAACTGATTTATGACCATTCTAATCTAACATTCTAATACGCAAAGAAAATAAATAATTAAAGCTGTACTACACTGTTGTTGATTTGATACTTGTGCACATTTTCAGGCGCATCCAACACGTTTAAGCAGCAGCTGTAGATTAGTATGTGTCTCGTTTGGTTTATTTTCTCTTCAGACAGCAGATAAAACAATTACTTCATCTGTGTCATTGTGCCTAGAGTGGCTAAAAGATGCAATTAGACCTTCACTTTGTGCTAATGTGGTTATCTGAGACCAATAGCATTAAAAACTGCTGCTCTCAGACCTTCAGTACAACTGATGACTGCGAGAGAAAAAAAACATACTGTCCTTTTTTTTTTTTCTTTATCTTCCAGGCCATGCAGGGTTTTGTCGACTGTGTTGTACCAGTATATTTCATGGCTATTTTTACGCCTTTCCTCCTAGCTGTTCATTGATTTATTCATTTTTGCAGTTTCATTGTTTGCCCTGTCCTTTTCACTCCACTAAATCTCTGCTTCTTTTTCTTTACAGCGTGTTTGCTGCAATCGGAGCTGGTGAATTATGAGCGGGTGAAAGAATATTGTTTGAAGGTCCTTGGACACCAGCAGGATCACTTTAAGGCCATGTATCGAGCTGGTATTGCCTTCTATCATCTGGGGGACTATGAGTGTGCCCTGCGTTACCTACGCGATGCCAAGTGCCGTGAACCCACAGGTGGGCTTTGGTTTTGTTTTTTTAAGTAACAAAAATTTTGTACTGAATCCAAGTAGTGACTAAATAATCTTTAAACTATTTAATTTAGAGATTCACCGATATTAACATTCTGCCTGATACTAATCAGTATTTTCATGTAACGGCTGATATTTTGTCCCCCTTTCAAAGAGGACCTACTATGCCACTTTTTACAAGATCTCTGTCTCTGATGTCTCTTGAGCATAGGTCTCAAACTCGATTTCTGGAGGGCTGCAGCTCTGTACAGTTTTGCTCAAACCCTAATCAAACACAGCTGATCCAACTAATCAAGGTGTTCAAGACTATTAGAGACTATTAAGCAGGCGTTAGTTGGAGGTGGTTGGAGAGCTGCATAAACTATGCAGAGCTGCGGCCCTCCTGGAATGGAGTTTAAGACCACTGCTCTAGAGTGTGTATGTGACGTTTCAGCTCAAAATACGCCACAAATGTTTAATAACTCCTTAAACTGCCCTTTTTAGGCTTTGATCTTAATTGTGTCATTTTGGTGACTGTCGCTTTAAATTCAAATGAGATTTTACTCTTTTCAAAAGAAGGCGGAGCTACAAATGCCTGCGTGTCAGCATAATGACAGATTCAAAAACAAGACTAACCTATGCTAATGAGGGAAAGATTGTCACTAATGGGTGGGGATTTCTCCATCTGATGACATGAACAAAGGGAGAATGTCAATTAAAATGTTTCTGTAGTCTGTTTTTATGAAGGGTGATTATAAAAAATACAAAACAAATTTAGTTTTTTTTTTTCTTAAAATGGTTGCTCTATGACGCAATGGAGCTTCTGAACATTATTAACAATACTTTATTAACAACCTAAATGGCAAGGGCAGTGACTTTAACATTGAGCGTATTTATAACAGCTTGTATCATCAGTATTTATAACAGCTTGTATCATCAGAACAGGGTGTTCAACGCTCCACCACTTTCATTAAAAAAAACATTTTGCAACATTTTGTTAGTGTACAATTTAGAAATACTATTCATTAGAGAAACCAGTATCTATTCATTGAGGTGCAGCCAGCAACTTAAGGTTGATTTATACTTCTGCGTCAAGCGCACATGTATGGTCTGGTGCAGTCATTGCACAGTTGCATAGCCCTCGCCGTGGCTGACACCAAAAAAAAAGTTTTTAAAAAGCTGTAAACCTTTACAGAGGTAGTTTACGTCAACACTTCTAAAAGTGACATTTAAATGAATATGTAAATAAGTTTTATATAAACAACAAAATACAAATAAATATGATAATATGTTCAAAGTCAGCCCCTTATGAGCTTTTATTAACTCTCACTTTTATTTATATTCTTGACATATTTTTAACCTCTTGATGCTAATGCATTTACCCTCTTTCTACCCAGACACAAACGTGTTGCGATACATCCAGCTGACGGAGATGAAGATGAGTAAGAGCGTTCAGCAGGTGCGTGAGAGTGGGAAAGAGTCATTGGGTTAATTCAGCCTGACGCCCATTCATGCCACGTCCAAACCCTGATAGAAAACCTTTCTCTTCGAGTCTTTCCCCCTTTTCCCCCCACCCCCCCATTCTTTGGACAACCAGGCTCCATGTGCTGCGTCGCTCTCTGAAAGCGAACTGGAAACGGGCACACCTACAGCGCAGACTCGCTCTGAGATCTCTCTGTCCCTTTAAATCCAACGTCCCCGGTGCTTTTCTTTTCCCAGGTATTGAGAATCTGACTGACGAACGAAGAACATGAAAGTGGCGAAAGAGGAAACGCTGTATTGTAATCATATAAACAACGGGGCTGTGACATTACAATTTAAAGTTACATGAGCGAAAAAGGATATTAAAAATGTGTGTAAGGTTTTATGTAAAAAAATGGGTGGTTGAATTGAGTATGTAGGAAGAGAAATAGAGCGAAAGCACACGTATCAAAGCCACACTGCTATTTGAGTGCCGATAAGGAAGGTCAACCGTGACCTTTGAACTCACTCTGATCTATTAAGAATCACAAAGAAGATGCAATGTTTGACGCAAGATCTCATTCAATTCACGCTCGCCTGCCAATGCCTGTTACTTTCTCCTTTTCCTCTCTCTTGAATTTAGGCATATCTCAACTTATTTCTGAACTGTTTCAATTCAAGGGCTAATTCAAGTGTTTGTAATTTGTCCTTTGATATCAACTTTGTTTTTTCTTCTCAGTTTTGCTGTACTATAGTGGTTTTGAGCAAGTTCTTCTCTTTACCTTTCTCAAAGGTATACAACATCCTCCGTACTAATGTTAGCAGGTGTTTTGTGAACCTTGTTGTCCAACTCCCTTGTACTGAACCGTCTTAAAGCCCCTGCCCCTTTAAGAAGATGATGTCACGATGGTTATGCAGCCTGGTGGAATATTATACATAATGGAGCCATATTGAAAACTCTTATATTTCTACGTGAAATGGGATCAGTTTTATTTGAGTGCTTGGTAAAGGTCTGCAAAGCTTATGAAATAATATATCTACCCCAAAACATCAGTGTTACAATACTGTAACTAATGGGGGAAAATGCTTTTTTTTGACAACCATTAATGTTTTTTTGAAAAGTGTCGAAGGGTTAGTTCATCCCTTATGTTGTTTCAAGCCCATACAAAATGTGTTCATCTTTAGAACACAAATGAAGACATTTGAATCAAAATTGAGAGATTTCTGTCCTCCATTAAAGCAAACAAGAATAAGGTTTGTTCGGCAGCTTCTGTTTATGTTCATTGATCCATGTTTACTGTATATGAGACTTAAAGCCAAAATCAAACCTATTCATCATATAAAGCAATCTTTTCTGTTCACTTAGATTAATCTTAGATCTCTTTACCAACCTTTTACAACAAGAGTCACAGTTTTGAGTGTACTTTTAATAGATAGACAGAAATCTCTTAAACATCTATAACACTTTAGTTTAAGGATCAATTCTCACTATTAACTAGTGGTGTATTACCTAGTATCTAACTTTCATTCAGATATTGGCTGTTTATTTGTACTTATAAAGTAATATTCTACATTGTCTTATGCTACATTCCTAATACTACCCAATACATAAACCCATCTACTATATTAATAACTATTAATAAAAGGCAAATAAGGAGTTTGAGGCAAAGGTCGTAACTGATGGTTTGCCAATAGCAAGAATAGTACCTTAAAATAAAGTGGGACATCTTTATTTGTGTTCTGAAGGTAAATGAAGGTCTTATATGTCTGGAACAACATGAGAATGAGAAAATGGTGACTGAATAATCATTTCGAGTGAACTAACCCTTACAAAATGTGTTCTCTTAATGTTATGCTTTGTTATGAAAAATCCTGATGATGTTTTGTTCATTAAGGCATCGTCTCCAATGAATTCACTTAAGTGTACAGATGCCTTTGACAGCACATGTCATTCTGAGTCTAGGTTGGATTCGTGGCTTTGAGGAGATGGGGACAGACAGATGAAATTATCCATCTGACCTAATATCAGGCAGAGATTTAATTGTGTCAGTGGGACTCTGGGGATGTTGTGCCATGGATTCAGATGAGAAGACACACTGATGAGATTCAGAACACATTTCAGGCCAAACGACCGCATCTAATGTCTTTGTTGTATCTTTGCTAATGTCCTAGAGGAAACTAAAGACTCTGGTGATAAAATAAGGTGCATTCAGATGTTTTATACACAGTGAGTATAGATAAAAAATAAATAAATACTCACATGCAATCAGAACTTCAATCATATGAGTTGTCTAATAATATTAATGAGAGGATTGTCTTCTCATGTAAAAATAACAATAAAAATAAGTATATATATAGTACTCTTGGCAGTGCTCAAGGCACTTCACAATATAAATAAAATCAAAAAGAAATGAACAGCTGTTAATGAACATACTCCACACATCCACACCAATAGGTGTCAGTATATACTAGTACAAAATAACTAGCGAAAAGCAAACAAAAACATACTGAGTGGCCATGAACAGACTGGCAAAAGAAATCCAATCATATCTTTTTTTGAGTTACTCATGAAATCAGGACTATTTTACAAGGTGGCAGTTTCATATGAATTCATACAATGTTATATGATTATTATTTTTTTTTAGAACGTTAACATCAAGGTCATGTAAGCCCACAGTATGCTTTAGTTTATAAGCAAATTTTGTTGCAAGAAAAGCATGTACATGCTAGTTTTTGCATTAATTAGTTTGTCCACAAGGTGGCAACACTTTCATGGGCTGTTTATTGACTGGGAAAAGGAGCAAAGATGGAACAATAATAACATGCACTGTGTTCCATTTGGAGGGCTCATCCCTGTGCCCTAATCCCTTCAAAGATTTTACCCTTTAAAATAACAGCTTTCCAGGGATTAGCAATGTGCAACACTAAATAACTTCCCTGCGCAAAGGATCATGGAGGCCCGAAATTTCCATCAGTTGTAACCTATAAAATCATTCATCCCAAAGGGCCCTTCAAAGTGGCCAGATTTGAGTATTTGATTTGGAATGGCACTTCATTATAGCGGCCATGATGGTTTTCAATCCAGAGTGCCCCTCCGAGGGCAATATATTCAGTTTGGAAAGCACCAAAAGTACTTAAGATGGCGAAAATAATAGAAACCAATGCTGATGAATGCTTTGTGATAAATGCACATTATACACACAAATCTAGTTTCAATGAGTTCAAACTCAAACAGTCCTGGCGTCTGGAAAAAATAGCACAGACACAAGGACAATTCTTTCTAATGCACATGTTAAGCGCCTGCATTTGTGCACGCTATCAAATGAAGTATATTCTGTGTGGGTGTATGCTAGCATTAGCTTGAACTAAACATACTTTGGGCTTGAACTAATCATCAATGGGTCATAAGCAGATTATACAAATGGCATTGTAGGAAATTCATACAAAATCTGTTCTGTGGCAGTTCTCCGACCTACCTTTGATATGTTCTTATTGATTTCCTTGAATGGTCATTTCGTCTATAACAGAGCAATGCTGACGATACTGAAGTCCTGTGTGTGGAATCTCTTTCAGCTGTAGTCCTTATGTCCCCATGTGCTGGATCTCTCTTTCTCTCTCTCTCTGCACAGAGGAAGAAACATCAAATCTGACTGTTGTCAACAGACAACAACAAAAGCACAAACTGGTTTATGGACAAAGCAAATAAACTTCCTGTACTTTACTTTTTTCTTGGATGTCACTTGAGGTATGTGTTTGTTGAATGTCAAAGTAGACTTGTGCGGTTTTAAAGACTAATTAAAATGGTTGTCGAAAAAGCTTTACTTTATTAAATCGTTTTTATCGAAATGTGAGAGAGCAAATGAGGATAAAGCATAAATAAAAGAGATTTATGGAAGAATATATTTAACATTGTGAGGGGCAGCTTTGTACCTGTGTATATGTTCTGTTTTCCTACTGTATTTTGGCTTATTTGTGATGTCTTAGCCTTGTTTTTTTGTCTGATGGCCAGTCTATGGATTCAGGGTTTGCCCTTTGACCTCCAGAAAGAAGGGTCATCTGGAGAGAATGGATTTGACAGAAGAAAAAGGGGTGAGGGTACCCTACTGTCCCAGAAGAGAGAGAAACATCTACTGGTTTCTTTTTCTGTTTTTCTTGCCTGTTCTGGAGAGAGAGACTTGTGGACCCTCTGGTTGTTCCGGTTACTATAATGTTAATGCATTACTGCAGTCATTCATGCCTCTTTGGGGAAGTACTGTACCTACTTCTACCAGACAGCAGAAGGCCTGCGAACTGGTTACGTTTACCTGCAAGTCCAGGAATGCACTATTTATTGGTATTTGAAAGTCTACAAATAAAATGTAAAAAGAGATCCAAGACTGTTTTGTTTGCTTTTTTAATGCAAATTATAATAATAACAATGTAATGTCTAGCACTTTATGATTTGAGTTTTTGTGACATCTGATCTATGTCTGTTGCTGTAAGACTAAGTACTTTTTAATTTCACTCATCTTTTATTTTTTAAACACAAACACATCCCATGTGAATGGTCCTTTAAAACTACACATAATGTAATGTTTTGTGTGTGTGTGTGTGTGTGTGTGTGTGTGTGTGTGTGTGTG
>CAIGQW010052771.1:3896177-3907113 GCA_903798125.1 Danio choprae
GTGTGTGTGTGTGTGTGTGTGTGTGTGTGTGTGTGTGTGTGTGTGTGGCAAGCTGTTTTCACATATAAACTATAATCTACTTACTAACGCCTATGTTTGAATAATAGTATCTTTTATATTTATTACTAGTACTAATTCAGCACCTATTAGAGCTATTAATCTGGGGTCACCACAGCGGAATGAATCGCCAACTTATCCAGCATATGTTTTACGCAGCGAATGCCCTTCCAGCCGCAACCCAACACTGGGAAACATCCACACACACTCATTAACACATATACACTACAGCCAATTTAGCTTACTCAATTCACCTATAGCGCATGTCTTTGGACTTGGGGAAACTGGAGCACCCAGAGGAAACCCACACCAACACGGGGAGAACATGCAAACTCCACACAGAAATGCCAACTGACCCAGCCAAGGCTCGAACCAGCGACCTTCTTGCTGTGAGGCGATCGTGGTACCATTCGCATGCATCAGATTTCTATATAACACCATAGATACCATTACTTATTCAGAAGATGCTAAATTTGGATAGTTTTTATTTATTAAACACTAGTACTTATTTATTAAATATTATTATTATAAATGATCCTTAAGATTTTAGTTCAGTTCAGATTTTAACAGGCACCTTGATGTCAAAACGACATCAAGCATGACGTCAAAACAAAAACATCAAAAAAATGCAAATCAATTTGATGTCAAAACATTGATGTCCATTTGACATCTAGACATTGATGCCCTTTTGACCACCAAAATGACACAAATTACTTTAATAACAAGTTTTATTCATCTGAAAGCTTCAATTCCAAATGACAAATGTACACAGGATTTTTGTATCCCTACAATTCATGTAAGCTACCATGATGTCAAAACAACATCAAATTGACATTCAGCATTAACATCAAAAAACAAAACAAAAATCCATTACAGGACTGTCCTGCAATTGATTTTGATGTTTTTGATGCCAATATTAGAAGTCAATTTGATGTTGTGGGCCTCACAGTGGCGCAGTGGGTAGCACGTTCGCCTCACAGCAAGAAGTCGCTGGTTCGAGCCTCGGCTGGGTCAGTTGGCGTTTCTGTGTGGAGTTTGCATGTTCTCCCTGTGTTGGCGTGGGTTTCCTCCGGGTGCTCCGGTTTCCCCCACAAGTCCAAAGACATGCGGTAAAGGTGAATTGGGTAGACTAAATTGTCCGTAGTGTATGAGTGTGAATGGGTGTGTATGGATGTTTCCCAGAGATGGGTTGCAGCTGGAAGGGCATCCGCTGCGTAAAACATATGCTGGATAAGTTGGCGGTTCATTCCGCTGTGGCGACCCCAGATTAATAAAAGGACTAAGCCGAAATGAAAATGAATGAATGAATGAATTTGATGTTGTTTTGACATTAAGGTAGTCAATTGACATCAATTAGCATTTTTTTATGTTGTTTTGACATCAAGGTGCCTGCTGGGTTCTATGGGGATTCATCTTTGAGATATCAAAAGCTCAGTTTATTAGAATAGTAGTTATTAGTTTGGTACTTTTTCTTATTATTTTCTTATTTATTTATTATCTCATTAGATTCTAGTACTTCATCATTATGTGCTCTTACCTAAATAAATACTACAAGTTTTAGATAGATTTACCTATTAAAAGTGTTACTAGTAATTTTGAGGATGCAGTTTTGTTTGTGCTTTGTTGATCGATAAATCCCTCAGATTCGATTTTCTTTGTCAGACCCTGTGATAGCTATTTAACACTTAAGCTGTCTTTTTACGAAACAAAAAATGTAGATTTTTTGTCATGTATGCAAACATTATGTTAATTAAATGATATTTTATTTTGAAAAGTACACCAATAGGATTCTGCTCTGGATGCCATATTGTGGTCAGATGTGGAAATTCCTTTGGCGCACAAACTCTCACAGTGCATAAAGGGTATTTTCCAGCTGTTGAGTGTACATGGGTTGTACACTCGTTTTTGCGGTGCATTGCAGAATTGATTGAGTGCACTTCAGAACATCCACTATGATTTCAGACATCACTAGAAATGGCTGCTCTCTCAAATAGTGCATATAGGGTATAGGACAGGTGTCAAACTCAGTTCCTGGGGGGCCACAGCTCTGCACAGTTTAGCCTTAACACTTCTTAAATATACCTGATCAAACTAATTGAGTCCTTCAGGCTTGTTTTAAACCTCCAGGTAAGTGTATTGAAGCGGAGTTGGAACTAAACTGTGCAGGGCTGCGGCCCTCCAGTAACTGAGTTTGACACCCCTGGGGGTGATTTCAAATACAGCCTTAGTCTTTTGAATTCCTAGTTCTAAGAAGCCCCTGCCTTAGAAATGCCCTATGGTCCTGTTTACACCTGGTATTAAGATGCATAATAGGAGTTGACAGAAAATACAATAAATCAATTATCTATCATTTTTATTAGTCAAGGCAAAAAGTTACCTATTTATAATGCGTTTTTAATTGTTCTGGTAGGCTACTTTAAATAAGATTTTAAATTTTTTTTTGTAAATTATTAAAATTGTGCTATAGCTATCACAGTGTTAAAGAGAGAAATCCAATACCCGCACAGACCTTTCCTTGGAGAAGTGGTTGAAAGTGGACAAAAGAGACACATTTAAATACCAGGTATGAACTGTAATGTGTCTCTTTTGTCCACTTGTGATCGAAGTAAATGCATCTTAATACCAGGTGCGAACAGGGCCTATGTGTTCTGATTGGTCAGCAAGCCCTGTAGTCAATAAACACCTAAGCCACTTTTCCACTATCATACTAAATGGTTCTATTTGCTTAATTGCACCATTTCGTACCGATCAAGTCCAGTCGGCACAGAAACAGTGGCGACTCATTTTCCACAGTTGTTGTCTTGATAACGTAAGTGTAATGTAAATTGGCAATGATCAGATTTTTCTGTTTTTGAGACTCTTTTGAGACTTTTTTCTGATATTAACTTCATTGAATAACAAAAACTAAATGGTCTTTATATTGATAATGGTACTTTATATTAGGTGGCCTTAATTACTATGTACTTGCATCAAAAAATAAATAAATACAATATATTTACTGTTCATAATGTATTGCAGAACACTTCTGGTGCTCTAGCGGTGAGATGCAGGAACAGGTTTGGTGGTATGTGTAGGTTTAAGGGTAGGTTAAGGTGTAAGGAATGGTGAACAATGTTATTACAAATGAAATTACAGAATTTAATTATGTAATTACATGCAGCTATTTAACCAATCAAAAGTACATTGTAAAAACTTGTCACAATCAGTGCATTGTAACAACAAATTATTAATTTCAGTGTAAGTACATATTATTTAAGGACACCTAATATAAAGTAGGACCAATTTAATAAAAAATAGCACCAACAAATATCAGCCACTCAGCATTTACTATTAATAATGTGAAAGATGTTCAATATGTATTCATTAGATTATAAACCTTACTATTTGGTTTGAGTGCAGTGAGTTATGTGCTTCTGATTGCCTCTATTTAAATGTTTCTGCCATGTTATACAGATAGCTAAATGGCTTGTTGCTGGAATCTTGTGCATCGAGTGTTGTTGGGATATGGTGTTATAATGTAACCTGCTCAGCTAATGTTTATGTTTGTAATATTTATACTTTTGCTAATTAAAATCCATAACTCTGAATCGGTCTCATTTAAGAGGTTGCTGCTGTCTTACAGAGGTTGCTTTTCAGCTGACTGACTGAAATGAAACACGGTTTGTTTACCACTTAGGCAACCCAGGGTGCTGAAATATAATTAGGTAAACTAGCAGTGGGCGGGTTATAGAGACCAAAACAAAGACATACATTCAAACAGGGAAAGCACATTTTCAAAGGAGAAGAACTAACTTGTTTTTCTGATACATAAATATCTTCACTTAGCCTGTTTCGAAAATATCTGGAAAAATATTATGGTATTTCTATGATTTAGAAGAGTCAAAAACGTACATAGGGCTCCTTAAACGTAGGCCTAGTTACTAAGTAACAGCACTAGCCGCTAATAAGTGATATAGTTATTAAAAAGAAATACCAGCACATAAGAAACACGTACTAGTAGCACAAAAAAATTATATTGGATCTATGTTCAATCTATTAAATGTCAAAAACCGCTTGCCATATTTGGTCAGCTTTTGGCCCAGTCCCAGTTAAAGTAGGTTGTGTCTTTACACAATTTGGACGTATGGATGACAATAAATTAGTTGTAGTTTTTAAATAATTTTGTCACATACATACGCAACATTTTCTGTCTCCATGTATTAATTTGTGTGGAAAGAAAATCCTAAGCGCGGTCTCTTCTCGTTGTCCTCAGAGAACAATCGCTGATGTAAACAGACCAGTGTCTGTGAACGCGCGCAGCAGAGCACGTGCACGATGGAGAAAAACGGCTGTTTCCTGTATCATGTTATTGTCAAATTCTCTTAAAGCTAAATTATACCATTTTGGTTTACATAACTTTATTTTAGATATAAAACAATACATTCAAAATAAACCCTATGCCTTACAGCAAGAAGGTCGCTGGTTCGAACCCCGGCTGGGTCAGTTGGCATTTCTGTGTGGAGTTTGCATGTTCTCCCTGTGTTCCCGTGGGTTTCCTCCGGGTGCTCCGGTTTCCCCCACAGTCCAAAGACATGCGGTACAAGTGAATTGGATACGCTTAATTGTCCGTAGTGTATGTGAGTGTGTGCAAGAGTATGTGGGTGTTTCCCAGTGTTGGGTTGCGGCTGGAAGGGCATCCAATGCGTGAAACGTGCTGGATAAGTTGGCGGTTCGTTCCGCTGTGGCGACCCCTGATTAATAAAGGGACTAAGCCGAAAAGAAAATGAATGAATGAATAAACCCTATGCATTTGTTCTTAAATGAACTCCAAAAATGTATTGCATCATTGTTGTTCAACTTACGGTGTGGGTCGACATCTAGTGGGCATTTCTGAAAATGCAGGGATTTTCAACGTTTTTAGATGCCATGAACCCACCAAAAACGTTCTTCCTCTTACGAGAGACCCTTTTTACGGTCTATGAACCCAAACCCTTAAATGTAAAAGGCACAATGGTCTTGCATAATGGCAGAATTTAAACGGTACAAAAATTTATATTTATCAGTATTATAAAATACATTTTTTACTACTATGTTAAAATGTTTATTTTTTTCACAGTCTTTACACATGTACATATTTAAGTATATTAATGTATATATTTCTTTGTATTTATATTATGTATTCCTATTATTTCATATATATATATTGTATTTCGTATTCTAAAATGTTTTCTTTATGATCAAAACAGAACAAAAAAAACATTGACCTGATTTTGAAATGTTTACATATTTAAAAGCATCATTCTTTTTTCCAGTTATTTCACCTGTAAAGTTATATGTATTGTTGTGCAATATTGCAAACTGTTATTTTTATTTATAATTTTATAATTATGGTATTTTTAAGCGCACTGCTTATAAATACCATAAATCCCATTTGAAGAGTGCACAAAGATATTATAATTAAATAATTAGAGAATAATAAATTCCCAAAATTAACTTAATAATAATAATGAGTTAAAATTTGTATGATTCTTTATATAATATTTCAATAAATCTGGTTAAAAACCCCAGCTTAAACCAGCCTAAGCTGGTTGGCTGATTTTAGCTGGTTCAGCCTGGAAATGGTCAAAACCCCTCTAAATCCAGGCTGGTCAACCAGCTAAAACTAGCCAACCGGCTTAGGCTGGTTTAAGCTGGGTTTTTTTTTTTTTTCTTCAGGTACAAACAACTATATTGTCTTTTTAACAGGATCTTCCTGTTTAAGAAACAAAAACCAAACAAACAATAAACAACAGAAAATGGGTTTCAAAACCAACACACCGCTGCTTGTAACAATTATTTTAATAAATACTCTTAGTGTTCCTCACACAGGAAATAAGGGATTGGGGTTTGTTGAACCCCTGCACAGAGAATTACCCCATACAAATGATAACAATAAACACAAAAACACATGCACACACACACACACACACCTATCATCCGCTCCCAAACACACTTACAAGCATACTCATTGGTGGACAGTCAAAAAAATACTGTCTACTACCAGGTTTAACGGTTCAGCACAACTAATTTGAAACCCCTCCAGTGTGCGTTTCTCAGGCCGTCAAAAGAACATCCGGCATTTCCTGCACAAATATAATGTCATAAAGCATCTCGTCACATGTGGCCTGGCATGACGGTGTCCTTCAAAAGGCTTTCTGTGGTGACGCACTGATCAGATGTGGTTTAGTACATACACACTGTTCCTTTCTCTTCGGCTGAATTGATCAGTAGGTGGAGGATGAACATCACTCGAGGAGGAACGGAAGTGTCTGTCTGAAACACGCTTGTAAAAAAAAAAAAAAAAGGTAGTACATGTTTGCTCTTTATTGCCAATTGTTACAAAAAAATACATTTTCCCTATTTCACTTTTTTTTCCATCTCTCCTCAAAATGGTCCTCACAGGAGCTGACGTTGTGTTGAGGCTTTTCCGATGTTTTTACGATGAGAGAGGGAAGTAAACACTCCAGAAGAGGAGAAATGAGCGGAGCATGTCTGCTGGATAAGAGGCACTTTCCACAAATAGGGTACAAAACCCTTCAGAAAATGTTGACTGAAGGAGGTCAAAGTAACTATTATGAACTGTATAAATCATTTCCGGTACGACGTGTAACTTTTGTGAACCTGGAAACCTGTAACATTGACTTGTAGGAAAAACTTTACTATGGAAGTCAGTGGTTACAGGTTTCCAGCTTTCTTTAAAATGTCTCCTTTTGTGTTCAACAAAAGGCTTAAAAACAGGTTTGTGTGAAGTGAAGGGTGAGTAAATGATGACAGATTTAGATTTTTTGGGTGAACTATCCCTTTAAGAAAGTATTAAATTGATTAAAAGTGATGTTTAAAGACTGTTACAAAATATATATTATTTCAAATAAAAGTTTTTTTTTGTTTTTTATTGGTGTCCCCTTCATTCATTTGCTTTTAACCAGCACCGTTATTTCAGCATTGATGATAAATGTTTTTTGAGCACCAAATCAAGGATCATGTGACACCGAAGACTGAAGTAACAAAACCCTTTTTACTGCATCTCTGCCTTAGCAAACATCACAGGTTTTGCAAAAATATATTTAAAAAATGTAGCATAACCCCAAGCTTTTTAATTCATAATAACAAATTATGAGGCCTCACAGTGGCGCAGTGGGTAGCACGTTCGCCTCACAGCAAGAAGGTCGCTGGTTCGAGCCTCGGCTGGGTCAGTTGGCGTTTCTGTGTGGAGTTTGCATGTTCTCCTTGTGTTGGCGTGGGTTTCCTCCGGGTACTCCGGTTTCCCCCACAAGTCCAAAGACATGCGGTACAGGTGAATTGGGTTGACTAAATTGTCCGTAGTGTATGTGTGTGAATGGGTGTGTATGGATGTTTCCCAGAGATGGGTTGCAGCTGGAAGGGCATCCGCTGCGTAAAACATATGCTGGATAAGTTGGCGCTTCATTCCGCTGTGGCGACCCCAGGTTAATAAAGGGACTAAGCCGAAATGAAAATGAATGAATGAATGAATAACAAATTATGACATTTTTGGTCATTTAAATGCATAATAAACAATGCAATAATGCGGTATCTTTTAAATTCGTTGGGATACATTAAAAAGGCCAAGGTCAAAATAACAATTTTACGATGGAATAAAAAAAATAGATGTTAAATATGGAATGTATGCCTCTAAAAAATAATTAATAACGAGGCCTCAAAGTGTGCCATATTCATGGAAAGTGCCAAACTGGGTCAGTAATTAACTTTTCCATTAAGTAGCAATATCTAGCTTTTAGCTTCATAAGAGTAGTTTTAAGAATTACTGTATAGACACCAATTACTATTAATAATAATAATAACAATAATAATGATAATTATTATATATAATAATCATTATATTAATATATTATATTATTATTGTTATAGAATCCAACACTCAACAGAACTGCCATTCTCCATAACATAAAAAGAAATTTGATGCAACATGTTTTGCGCACAAGTCTAATTGACATATTTAGTTAGAAACCTCCTTTTGTGTGCAACAGAATGTTTTAGAATCACTTGATTGTGATAAATTATGAAGAAATGTACATTTTTTAAAAATGTGTGGTGCACCTTTGCCTCAAGACCTCACTCATTTCTGACCCTTATGCCAAGTACCACCACACATAAAGAATAAGCATCTGCTCAAGCTTCACATTTAGACTCTGATTAGTTCGAGCAGTGAGTCCTTGAAAGGATTTTAGTTAGTTTTTTCCCCAAAAAAGAAAATATAAAATTCTTATAGTTCACCAATTCTTATATCGTATCAATATATTACAATGAAAAAGAGCTCCCTGTGTCACCGCAGTTAACTGCATACACAAATCTCCTGATTATCAACACGGAAAGCATCACCAAACTTTACAATGTACACACTGGAGGGAATGATGCCAAAAAAACGATTGGTCATTTTTCATTGAGGTTGTGTGTACGGAGACCATGATGACGAAGATGCAAGAGAGAGAGATGGGCCTGTGATAACAGAGATATGGACAAACACGGAAGATCACAGAGCTACAGAATTTATAGACTGGCCTCTCCTGCTCTGTGTAATAAAGCTTCTCACTGTTGGCCCCACTTAACCAACCATTAAATTCAAAGACAATGAGTCACTGCGGACGGGCTGAGAAAAACAAATCAAGCTCTTAACCCATCCTCAAGGCGTCTGTTTAGCCACTGCAAAGGGCAGCTTTTCCAGGACACACATCCTGATCTTGCAGAGTCAGTCGCGTTCCTGGAGCAAAATCTTTTCTGTCCAAAAATGAAATACAAACCCATGATCCTAACCTACTTCTAAGTTATTCTGAAGACCTGATGGTTAATAAAAAGTGAATAACAGTGATGTAGATGCACCTAACCCTGATTGTAAGCCTAAATTTAAAGGATTAGTTCACTTTTAAAAGAAATTAAGATTTATGAGGAAAACATGGTTTGAATTTTGAATAAAGCTTCAATGAGTTCTAAATGATCCGAGTCCTCAGAGTAAGGTTCTTAAAATAGTGAAACATTCTGTCATTTTCTTTAAAAAATCTATACTTTTATACCACAAAAGCTCATCTTGATTGCTCATCTAAAGTTTGATCCTTGTGTGATGTTCATCCACTCTGAGGTGATTTTGAGTCTTAATTTGGCCACAACTTTCTATGTTTTTCATCAAATGAAATAATTTTTGGTGACAAATCTTATTTTGACACATATTTTGGGAAAGTACATTGAAAATTGTCAAAACATTCACACTCTGGGTAAATTTACTACCCTTTTATTATGTTAGTGGCTGTTTTTGCCCCATTTACTTTCATTATAATTCAATTTTTGATTGCAAAGCCGACACAATATAATTATGCATTCTTAATTGTTGCTGGTTTTCCCCGTTGAGAAGAGGTACAATTTTACATTTTTACTGTTGATCATCAGTTCTTAGTCATCAAGCTCATCATCAAGCACTAAGCTCATCATCAAGCTTCTGCCTTCTATGTGGAGTATAGCTTGTGTGTGTGTGTGTGTGTGTGTGTGTGTGTGTGTGTGTGTGTGTGTGTGTGTGTGTGTGTGTGTGTGTGTGTGTGTGTGTGTGTGTGTGTGAGACCTTTGCGCATTTACCTTGATATGTCTGAAAAAATCCAAATAAGCTACTCTTAGAACTCTTAGAGCTCTTAGAACATAGTAAACACAGTAAGTGTATGCACACCCACTATAATATACTGTTTTACTCCATAGAACTCCTTAAAAAAGCCAGAAACAGGCCTATCTAAATTGTTGATGCTGCCAACTGACGATCAACAGTAAAGATTACACATTTTATCTCTTCCCAACAAGGAAAACCACCAAAAATCATGAATGCCAACAAATGTCATTATAATGGAAGTCAATAGGGCACAAACAGCCACTAACATAACGAAAGGGTAGTACATCTGAACAGCACACAAGGGTTAAAGGGGCAGTTTACCCAAATATGAATCTTTCCTCAGCATTTACTCACACTCAAGTGGTTCTACATTTTTAAGAATTTAATTTCTGTTTAAAAAAGCAGCCATTGACATCCACGGTAGGAACAAAAAATACTATTCAAATCACCAGCTGTTTGTTTTGAGTGAGTAAATTATCAGGACATTTTGATTCTGTAGTTGAACTAATCCTTTCAAAGAAATTGTAAATCTGATTGGATGATTGGAATGTTGCTCTGTGATCATCAAAGATGTTGGTCCAGGAACATGTTGCGCTTGGTAAAACCAGGTTCTGCTTTCCACTAGAGCTGCCAGAGACTGTGGTCTGCTGGGATCAAGCAAAAAAACCTCAGCCACTGAAGGTCTTTCTATGAGAAATGCTGAGCGCAGAGAGTGGCCTTTGAGTGTTGTCCGCACAGGGGGACGGTGCTGTCCTGGCTCTGGCCCTCCATGTCCATGTCCAGGAGGGTCTGATGGACGCCACCGGTGCAGGCACTGACACCGCTGTCACCCGAACCCAGCGGACTGTCACAGCTGCTGCCCGGAGAAGAGCTGAGGGTCTGGGACAGAGAAGACAGTTTCCAGGGGTCTGGACGGGCACGGGCTGGGGTGGGACGGGGACGGGGGGCAAACTCCAGGGTTTTGGGACGCTCTAGAGTGCTCGTATGGCTCTCTGGCTCAGGCATGGGGATGGGAGGAGCGGGTTTGCGCCGAAGGGCTGAGGGGAAAATCATAGACGGGTCAGGCAGACGAGGAATGTCAAGAGTCTCTCGAGAACCTGGAGAAAAACACATAAACAACATGAGAGATTCTTAAATGACAATGAAAAAATATGTATGAAATATGTATGTGTGTGCATTATATATATATATAATTGTATCCAAAATAAAAGTTTGTTTGTTTTGTTTGCTTATTAT
>CAIGQW010052771.1:3907513-3944545 GCA_903798125.1 Danio choprae
TTTTTATGTTACAGCCTTATTTCAAAATGGATTAAATTCATTTATTTCCTCAAAATTCCTCACACAATACCCCATAATGTCTGGCCACTCTACCATACAGGCCTGATTGGTGGATTGCTGCACAGATGGTTGTTCTTCTGTAAGGTTCTCCTCTCTCCACAAGAAGAACGCTGGAGCTCAGACAGAGTGACCATCGGGTTATTGGTCACCTCCCTGACTAAGGCCCTTCTCCCCCAATCACTCAGCTTAGATGGCCGGCCAGCTCTAGGAAGAGTCCTGGTGGTTCCAAACAGCAGCAGAAATTTATCTGTAACCTTCCCCAGCCTTGTGCTTCAAGACAATCCTGTCTCTGAGGTTTATAGACGATTCCTTTGTCTTCTTGCTTGGTTTGTGCTTTGACATGCACGGTCAACCCTGGGACCTTATGTAGACAGGTGTATGCCTTTTCAAATCATGTCCAATCAACTGAATTTACCACAGATGAACTCCAATTAAGCTGCTGAAACATCTTAGGAATGATCAGTGGAAACAGAATGTCCCTGAGCTCAATTTAGGGCTTCATGGCAAAGGCTGTGAATACTTATGTACATGTGATTTTTCAGAATATTTATTTTTAATAAATTTGCAACAATTTCAACAAATCTTTTTTTCACATTGTCATTATGGGGTATTGTGTGTAGAATTTTGAGGAAATAAATAAATTTAATCCATTTTGAAATAAGGCTGTAAGCTGTAACATAAAAAAATGTGGAAAAAGTGAAGCGCTGTAAATATTTTCTGGAAGCACTGTGGATGTTAAAAAATGGTAAGTATTAATATTTTAGTTACATTTATCATAAATAAATTTATAATTAATTTAACTAAAACTAGAAAACAACAGTTTAGGACCAGTTATAATCAATCCTCTTAAGACTCCTTTCCTCCATTCCTAACTTTCTCACTCTCTCACAGCGTGTACCTGTTGTCGTCCCAACTGGAGAATGTCAGAACCAAGGCCTACAGCGGCCAGTAGAGAGGCACATCCCAGCAGCAGCAGGTCACTCTTCTTCCTCTGGCTGCAGCGGCGAACTGAATCCTGAGAGCCAATTCCTGACCCTAAACCCGCTGATCCCGAGGCCACATCCTCTATTGCCCCATTACTGCCCAGATCAGGAGCCAGACGGCCTGGAGAACTGTCATCAAACTCACAGTGCTCCTCTACACACAACAAATGAGGCTGTCATTCAACTTAACACATTTAAAATAATTTATTTAAATAATAATGACTAAGAAGAACTAGTTCAGTTAATTTTTTTAAATACTTGTGCCTGTATGTTAAACATGATTCAGACTCACCCATTTCATTTAGGCTTGAGAATCCAGCTGTCATAGGAGCATGTTTAGGGGACTTCCCCAGATTTGGAGCACTGGAGGACCACACTTTGCCCTCCCCAAGAGACTTTAGCCTGTAAGAAGGAAGAATGATTATCATTGTTATAAAAACGATTCAATCATTGATTGACTGGTTGGTTGGTTGAATGATTGATTGATTTATAGATAGACAGATAGATAGATAGATAGATAGATAGATAGATAGATAGATAGATAGATAGATAGATAGATAGATAGATAGACAGACAGACAGACAGACAGATAGATAGATATATAGATAGATAGATAGATTGATTGATTGACTGACACAATTCCACCAGTCAGCAAGTTGCAGCAAGGAAAGTGCACCTAAAATATGTTTAACTCCGCCAAGTGCCAGTCAACCTCCCTACACTCTCAAAATACTTGTCTAAAAAATATACTTAAATTTTATTGTGTTGACAGATACAACAAACCTTAAATAATAGTTTATATTTTTCAGCTTTTTCTTTGATTGTGTCATTTGCAATACTTCATGGGATGGAAGTTCTTCCTCTCTTTAAAGCCGTAAAGTGCACAATCGGAGCTTTTATATACTAAAACTAACTTTTATTAACATTATAAGCTCACTTCTGGAATGATGTAATTATATATTTTAAAACTGATATTTTTTTGGTCTACCTGTCCTCTCCACCGACTCTCTCACGCTGATGTGTGGAGCTCGGACCCCATGTTCGGCCCTTCTTTTTGGTCCCCAGGTCCTCTTTCTTACACACTGCCGTCCGGCCCCACGTCTTCCTTCCATCACTGGGTGTCACTAAACCATGCATACAAATGATGTAAACAATATGAACACAATCAGGAAACATTCAAAATTATGTTTTACATTAAGCATGGATTAAAAACAAACTTAAGCTAAGCTAAAACAGTGCATTTCATAGACACAGTACACACTTTTAAGTGTCTACGTATTGATACTTGACACATGATATTGCAGTTTTATGTGCAAAGCTGTCCAGCAACGCACTCTGTTCCTTATTTATTCTCTAACATAAAACCAAAACAATGCAGTGGACTTTGCCTTGACTTACAACGTATGGCTCTGAGGCGAGGAATGACCCCTGGGCTGGCTGGAGGAGTGGTGCTTTCACTACCCTGACCTTTCCTCTTGTCCACACTGGGTGACGCTTGCACTGTGATCTTATGCTCAAAACCTAAAACAAACAAATGTTGACAGAGACTTAAAGGCACACGATTTCATTTTTGCCACTAGAGGGCGAATATTCACAACAAACAAAGGAGTTTTTTAAAGTGTGGACATTGGAGTTGTGGTCTTCATTGCATCCTATGGGACTCCTGCAGATATAATGTTCATGGATAAGCTAAAGTATTCAAAATCTATTATCATGTTAGCATGAAGCAGAGTAACGCTGTGAAACGAGTGAAACTCATATACTATGGTCTATCTTCCATACAGTGTATTGAGACTTTTAAACAAACAATTACATAAACAATAAATACTGTTTCAATTCATCAAAGAATGCTGAAAAAATGTTTTCAACAGTGGTAAGAAATTATTTCAGCATGATTAGAATGGTTTGTAAAGAATCATGTTATTTTTAAATATTATACACTTTTATGATGAACAATCAAAGCAATTGTAATGATATTTCACAATATTACTGTTTTACTGTACTTTGATCAAATTAAGGCTGTTATGGTGAGCAAAATAAATAATTTGAATTTTCAAAACTTTTACCCACCTATTATTTTATTTTTAATGTATATTTATACCCATTTTTAGACAACAAAATGCATATTAACTTTATTTTAACTTTATAAATTATTTGGTGAGGTAAATAGAGTTTACTGAGAAAGATAGAGTTAAATATAGTTAAATAGAGTCTATTGAGTTAAGTCATAAACTGAGTCACTTTTAAAAGTTGCTAAAAGTAGCCAAATTAATGTTAAAAATTGCTACATTTGTTGCTAGGTGATTTTTGTAAAAGAAATGTTGCTAAGTTAGTATGAAAAGCTGCTAAATTTAGCAAAAAAAAAAATCTGTTTTTCCAAAGTTCTGTTGGAATGTTTTCCAACATTCTTCAAAATATCTTCTTTTGTGTTTAACAAAAAGAGGCCCATAAACGTTTGGAATCACACGAAGGTGAGTGTATGCGAGCTTCATTTTTGGTTGAGCAAACATAAACAGATTCCCTTTCCACCCACCAGATGGCAGACTGATGCTATTGCTGTCTCTGCCGAGTTTGAGCAGTCGGCTCTTTTTGAAGTTGCCTTTGCGTTTTTTCACGTGCGGCTTCTCTTGGTACATCTGATGGATGATGATGTTGAGCTCTCTCTCTACGATGTCGATCTCTCGCTCTGCTAACTCCTGCTCGCGTCTCCTCAGATGCTCCTCCTGCTCCCTCTGCTCCTCCGCTGCCCGGGCCAGAGCTTCCTCCCAGGATCGCAACTCCTAATGGACAGCCAGTTATTTAGACCACTAATCCAAAGTTATTGCTTGTTATATTGTTCTAATGTCATTTTATTAAGCCGCGATTATTCGATTTTCCCATTCATTAATCTCTGTTTGGTGGCTCACAATACCTGTGTGTGTAAACAAACATGGTTTTCTTAACCAACCAAAATTTGTACTGTTTTTTTTTATATATATTTACCTGTCAATGTACGCTACCTTATTTAAAAATAATAATTTTACTCAGCAGGACACATTCAAATGATCAATAACGGCAAATAATAAGTAGTTTCCTTTTCAGGGTTTCTGCAGGTTTTTCTAAGTCAAATTTAAGATTTTTAAAGACCATTATGAATGAAATTTCAGACGCTAACATGTTTTTACTTGCCCTATCAAAAACATTCAAATGATTTATATTTTAGCCACTTATTTTAAAAAATGTGCCAAAACAAGCAAACCCTAGTTATACTTACACGTTTTTCTTTATTCATTCATTCATTCATTTTCTTTTCGGCTTAGTCCCTTTATTAATCTGGGGTCGCCACAGCGGAATGAACCGCCAACTTATCCAGCATATGTTTTACGCAGCGGATGCCCTTCCAGCTGCAACCCATCACTGGGAAACACCCATACACACTCATTCACACACATACATACGGACAGTTTAAACCGGTGCACCCGGAGGAAACCCACGCGATCACGGGGAGAACATGCAAACTCCACACAGAAATGCCAACTGACCCAGCTGAGGCTCGAACCAGCGACCTTCTTGCTGTGAGGCGAACGTGCTACCCAATGCGCCACCGTGATGCCCACATTTTTCTTTAATGTATTATTATTATTATTGCTTAAATAATAATAATAATAAAAACTGTATACAAACTATATAAACATATATATAACATTTTCAAAAACTATAATAATAATCTAATGCATGAACAGCAGTCTGTCCAGGTCAGTGTCCTCACCATATATGGTCTATGTTCCATATATTGAAAACTTTTAAACAAACAATTATATAAACAATAAACCCTGTTTATAATCATCAATGAATGCTAAAAAAAATCACAACAGGAATGAACTTTTTAAGAGTGATAGTAAGAAATTATTCCAGCATGATTACAATGATTTCTAAAGGATCATGTTATTTTTCAGATATTATCATTACATTGCAATACACTTTTATGATAACAGCCAAAGCAATTGTAATAATATTTCACAATATTAGTTTTACTATATTTTGTTCAAATAAATGCAGCCTTGGGTGACGTGGTGGCGCAGTGGGTAGCCCAATCGCCTCACAGCAAGAAGGTCGCTGGTTCGAGCCCCGGGTGGGTCAGTTGGCATTTCTGTGTGGAGTTTGCATGTTCTCCCCATGTTCAGGTGGGTTTCCTCCAGGTGCTCTGGTTTCCCCCACAAGTCCAAAGACATGCGCTATAGGTGAATTGGGTAAGCTAAATTGTCCGTAGTGTATGTGTGTGAATGGGTGTGTATGGATGTTTCCCAGTGATGGGTTGCAGCTGGAAGGGCATCCGCTGCGTAAAACATATGCTGGATAAGTTGGCGGTTCATTCCGCTGTGGCGACCCCAGATTTACAAAGGGACTAAGCCGAAAAAAAAATGATTGAATGAATAATGCAGCCTTGCTTTTTCATTTTTTTATGATACATTTTTATTTGTTCCATGTATATTTATTCCCATTTTTAGACAACACAATACAAATTAACTTAATTTTAACATCCTCATTTATTTGGTGAGGTAAAGAGAAGCAGTATTTGGTGAAATAACCCTGATATTCAAGAACAAATAAACATTTGTTATTCTGATCCTTTGCATTTATGAAAAAAAAACTAAAAACAATACCTTAAATGAAAATATTTTTTATTTGACAATTGGAAGACTGAATACTCAGTAATTAATAGTTTTTCAGTAATTAATACTGAAAAACTCATTCTTATCTTGTCCACAGCACTATATATTATCAGATAAATGAAAATCCAATAGAGACAAAAATATTTTAGAGGTCCTAGTTACAGACACTTTTATCCTTTGAGATGTAAACATGAAACAAGCCTCACCTTCTCCTTTGCTCGTAGTTCATCAAACATTTGCTGGATCTCCAGCCTCCAGTCCTCCTGCAGGGAATGGAAAGACTCCAGGGGCATCTGGAACAAGGCTGATTGCTCGATGTCCTCCAGCCTTCTCAGGATACTCCCAAAAGCAGGACGTCCATGCGGGTTAGGACACCAACACTCTAGAGAGACAGGGAGAAAAGTGATTAAATGTTGAAAACAGTGGAGGTCTTGCAGGCAAATTACTCAACAAAAATGGGCTTTACCTCCTAGCAATTGTGCAAAGGCTTCAGGGCAGGTGGAGGGGATGGGAAGAGTCAACTTGTTCATGGCAACTCCGTAGGCCACAGCCAAAGCGTCAATCTCACGGTATGGCACTTCACCAGTCAGCAGCTCCCAGAGTAACACTCCAAAACTGACCATGATAAATACCACAATTAACCAAAGAATACAGCAGACTGTATTCATTCAGATGTTCTGATTCGATTTGACTCTGATTCACAAGCTCTCAATTTAATTCAATTAGACTCTTAATTCAATTCAGTGAATATAAATTGATCGCAATGCTACTGATTTTATTCAAAAATGATTGGTTAATGGTTTTCAAGTGCATGGGTACATATATACTGTACAGAGCCCACAAGTCCACCTCCTTATGTCGAATGCATAGAATAAGTGGTCATAATGTGAAATATAGCAGTGATTTTTCATTATATACATACAGTACATATACATTGCACAGCATAAAGCAGTTGAAAATTGTCTCAGTGAACTTGGACAACATATTTTGGTGCATTTAAACAAAACAGTTGTATTAAACAGTTATATTCACTAAATAATCTTTAGGAATAGACAGACAATATATACAAAATGGCATTTTTTATGTTTTTTATTTTATTTTTCCTCTTTATTAAAAAATGTATTACTATTTCCCCAAATATATTCATTGAGGTGTGCTCATTTTTGCAATGTAATCTTGTGTTATTTTGTTTAATTAGTTCCAGTTTGGCCTTTGGTACTGACTAATGTAATGTATATGCACAAATATCTTATTGTGTATCATCCTCCATCATCTTCATGAATAAATGATTAATTTAAAAGCGAGATCTTTAAGGAGTGTGCTCATTTATGCTGGCCAATGTATATACACACACACACACACACACACACAAACATATGTTTAGGCATACCAAGAGATTAAATAGATTTTAAACAACACTAACAGCATATACTATGTATTAAATGCTGTCACTTTAATAAATGGATAATATCCGCATATTGGTTTTACTTTAGACTTCAATGACTGTTTACGTAAGTGTTTCTGGTGTTTACTACATAGAAAGAGGCCTGTCACTCTTTCACAATACTATAATGACATTCTGCTTTTTCTTCATACATTTTCTTTCTCTGCTGATGTAATGTTTATAAGCAGTTTCAATTTACTAGAACTAAGCTGCTTCTAGTAAATTGTAACACATTCTACATAGTAAAAGTGCTTTAGGAATAAAGATGAATTGAATTCTGCGCTGCAACAAGATATTTACAAATATAAACTAAAAACTTTATAGAAAAATCTCTGCAGAATCTGCACTGACAAATCCGCTATACAGTTGAAGACAATCGGAAAAAAAATTATATATATATATATATATAGCTTAAGGAGGATAATAATATTGACCTTAAAATGGTTATAAAACTTTTAAATTGCTCCTTGCTCTGTTAAACATAATTTGGGGGGAAAAAATTCACAAGAGGGCTAATCATTTTGACTTCAACTGTATGTCAGTGCACTGCCCACAATGATATGCACATTAAACTTAGGGCATCCTGAGTTCGCGCTCGCAGACCTTTCCAAAACCCATCCATCCTCTCTCTCTTCGCTTCCTGTCCACTATTACTGTTGTATCATAATAAAGGCAAAATACCCAGCAGGATCAAATCCAAATAAAATATATAATAATAAAAAGTCTATTCAGGGCTGCACGGTGGCGCAGTGAGTAGCACGATCACCTTACACCAAGAAGGTCGCTGGTTCGAGCCTCGGCTGGGTCAGTTGGCATTTCTGTGTGGAGTTTGCATGTTCTCCCCGTGTTTGCGTGGGATTCCTCCGGGTGCTCCGGTTTCCCCCACAAGTCCAAAGACATGCGGTACAGGTGAATTGGGTAAGCTAAATTGTCCGTAGTGTATGTGTGTGAATGGGTGTGTGTGGATGTTTCCCAGAGATGGGTTGTGGCTGGAAGGGTATCCGCTGCGTAAAACATATGCTGGATAAGTTGGCGGTTCATTCCGCTGTGGCGACCCCAGATTAATAAAGGGACTAAGCTGAAAAGAAAATGAATGAATGAAAGTCTGTTCATATTATTAGGCTCACACAGAATCTGTGCTTGCAGAAATCTGCTGATTTTTGAGCCCATGATTCAATCTATTTAAATATTATTATTTGGTTTTTATATTAATTTCAGTAATATTATTGAATAATATGCAAATGTTTATATGATTTATACAGAATACAGTTTGTAAAGTAATATTTTCTGTCTTTAGCACATATATTATATGAGAGACTATTAACCAAACAAGTGGTTCTAATTGGATTTAAATTGTACACCTTAAAAAAAAATGAAAAAGTGTTTTTATTTAGTGTTTTTTATAATTTACTCTCAAAATTATTCAGCATAAATCTGCAGATTTTGTACTAAATTCTGTGCAGAAATAGGCAAAAAATTGTCAATTGGGTTTTGTCGGATGTTCATAGGGAATGGTCTTCTGTTGTTTGTTTGTTGTTATTGTTGTTGTTTTATTTCTTTTTTTCTTTTTCTTTTGTTTTAATCCTAATCTAACTCTTATCAGCCACTTAAAAAACTGGAATACAGAATATTGAATAAAATAAAATGATTCACAGATTCTGAGAACTGTTATCGAATTGACCTTTTTTTTTTTTTTTTTTAAATGACCAGCAGCTATACCTCCACACATCACTGCTTTTAGAGAACAGGGACAGCTTGATGACCTCTGGAGCCATCCAGGCATACGTGCCCGCTGCGCTCATCTTGGTGGTGCGATGCCATTCCCGAGCAAGACCAAAGTCTGTGATCTTCAGTGTCTTTCCACTCAGGTCATCTCTCTCCACAGGCTCCAGAATCAGAACTGAGGGAAATGAAGAAAAGAGAAACATGAAGCATTTTTACACACACAATGACCACCAGGCGCTGTTCAGTTTTTAGCTCAACTTTTAGAAATAGAATGCACTGGATTGTGGGATATCAAAAGCGGCAAAAGACACATTTACTGTACATGAATAAAGCGGATGAATCGGCTCCTCGTTTGGTCCTCAGATTCAGTCGGTACTCATGTAAACAACTTTACCCTTTTAGCAGCACGTTCTCTACTACATGGCTCACGGTAATGCAATTACTTCTAATTTTTCAATTTCACGGTAACACTTTAATTTAGATCACAATTCATGCTATTAAATACTGGCTTATTACCTGCCTATTATTAAGATATGAACTGTTCATTAGTAGTTATAAAGTATGATCTTAATCTGCATCCCTAATCATACACAAAACCTACACTCAACAACTACTTTACTGACTATTAATAAACAGCTAATTAATAGTTTATTAAGCTAGTAGTGTTAGTTACTGGTTTGTTATTACCGTGAATTGTGACCTAAACTAATGTGTTACCAATTTCATTTGTAATTATTACTTTTACTTACTGTTGTTTCTTAAACAATATTTGACTAATTACCATTAAAAGTAAGAAAGAGAACATTTCCCTATTTGTTGTTTTTCTAAAGAAGGTTAAATGGGCTCTAGTAAGCTGGGTTACATATCCAAAAGTCATTTGTTAGTTGGTCTTATTGGTGATGTCATACACATGGTGATGTAAGACATTAAGCGATGAGTGGTTGGAAAGGGTATCCTATCTTAACATGCTACTTGTCCACAGAAACAAGAGGATAATATACAAATCAAAATTGTATAATCTGACACAGTTTGGCACAGAATATTGTAATAAAAAAAATATAAGAAGATATAAGAAGTCTCAATGAAGTCAAACAAGATCATTTGGCACGCAGTAGCTGGCAAACAATATCCTCGATTTGCACTTAAGATAAAACTGAAGTGCAAATATACTGAAAGTTTGAGTCATATGAGAATGACACAGTGTGAGAAGCAGCACAGTACTTGTGTTCACAGTGAACAAAACTACACAAAACTGCGCACAAAACAGATCTTGATAAATCCTAAATAATTAAATACAATATTTAAAATGAAATTCTAAA
Organism: Danio choprae; assembly: GCA_903798125.1. Taxonomy (NCBI): domain Eukaryota; kingdom Metazoa; phylum Chordata; class Actinopteri; order Cypriniformes; family Danionidae; genus Danio; species Danio choprae. The sequence continues at coordinate 3,917,697 of CAIGQW010052771.1, forward strand.
ATAAAAATATTGAAATCATAAAATGAGCCATATCTTAACTGTTTTCTTTCCTGCATTCTTATTCTCATAATGTTTTAAATTTCTCAGGATGAACTAGAATCCACAACATGTTTTAATGTCCGTGTGTGATGTTTTTCTGGGTAAAACAGGATGTCCAATGGGAACAAAAATCGGAAGGCGGAACTTGATTATATCCATCAGAAATTAATTGGATCATTCATTCATTAATTTATTTTCCTTTGGCTTAGTCCCTTATTTATTAGGGGTCGCCACAGCGGAATGAACTGCCAACTATTCCAGCATATGTTTTATGCAATGGATGCTCTTACAGCTGCAACCCAGTACTAGGAAAAACCGATACACTCTCACATTCACACACATTTGGTTTACCCAATTCCCCTATAGCGTGAGCTTTCCTGGAGGAAACCCGCGCAAACACAGAAAGAACATGCAAACTCCACACAGAGATGCCAACTGGCCCAGCCGGGACTCGAACCAGCGACCTTCTTGCTGTGAGGCGACAGTACTAACCACTGAGCCACCGTGCCGCCCTTCAATTGAATCATGAAACATTCATTTATTCATTCATTTTCTTTTCGGCTTAGTCCCTTTATTAATCTGGGGTCACCACAGCGGAATGAACCACCAACTTATCCAGCATATGTTTTACGCAGCGGATGCCCTTCCAGCTGCAACCCATCACTGGGAAACATCTACACACAGCCATTCACACTCATACACTACGGACAATTTAGCTTACCCAATTCACCTATAGCGCATGTCTTGGACTTGTGGGGGAAACCGGAGCACCCGGAGGAAACCCACGCAAACACGGGGAGAACATGCAAACTCCACACAGAAATGCCAACTGATTCAGCCAGGGCTCGAACCACCGACCTTCTTGCTGTGAGGCAATTGTGCTACCCACTGCACCACCGTGCTGCCATCATGAAACATGATTATCCTAAATATATATATATATATTGAAAAAAGTAGAGACTGCTGGAAATTTCTCAATTTTTCTCTGGATTTAATAGGTATGGGTTTGGGCAAAATGGTAATATTTGTTTCATTCTATGTCTGATAACACTTTTTTTTCCAAATTAATGACAAAAAAACACAATATATCACAAAATTATCGTTATTGCAACAATAGTATATGCACTATACATATCGCAAACGTGGGATAAATTACATTTATCTTATGCATAGGTTGTTTATCTAAATTTAGATTTTTAGCCCTGCCTCCCTAGCAGTTGCTGTTTTGCTATTGGCTGGAGTGACCCAAAGGTGAAAATAACAGCCAATCAGAGTCAGAAATATCCACTAAGGTTTTCACTCATTCATAGCGCTTTAAAGACTAAATGTTTGCAACTAGACCTGAATTAGAATTAATTAGATCTTATAATTAAATATATTTTACCTGTTTATTTTAATATCATCAAATAAATAAATGATTTAAAAGCATAGCTAATAGAAATAGCATTTTTCTAGACAAATGTTATATCGAAAGAAATATCTGTATCACCATATTTGAAAACAATATAGCATATTTTTCCTGTATCGCGCAGCCCTAATATCATTACTGGTAAAGTAGTATCAAGAGTGTAAACTGGGTCCATTGTGTTTTAATAGACTCAGCAAAATGAAGACTTCTTGACTTTTGAAGTGGGTTAAAGCTCTAAACGCTATCAAATATTCATTATCCAGTAGCATGTGTGCAGACAACACGCAGACTCAAAGAGAAACAAGATCTTTTAAACACACACGCTCGCTCTCTCTTTCACATCACCAAGGTAAAGCGCACAACACAAACTTAGTTTTACATCACAAACGAGACACATGACAAACCCACAACAGGCGCCAGGAAACTGCATGTGGAGGACAATGTCAATATTTCACAGAAGTGGCATTAGAGGAGAGAATGATACCAGCATTGTTGTCCATGAATTAAGCTCTGTGTTTACTGAAACTACCAAGCTCCTCCACACATGTAGTTTATTAGAACAAGAATTATGTATGTCAATAGGTAGACTGAAAAAAAAAAAAAAAAGGTTGGGAAAGACTGTCACGACTGTCAAGACCGCACAGTCACGCCACCTTCACCCAAATGGCATGAAGCCTTGAAATGAGACTTTCTGTCTAGTCCACATTTACAAACATGAGTCAGACTGGATAGAATAAATAATGAAAAAAAATGATCATACAATCCAGTTTTGGTGTTCGCATCAGATTCAATTATAAAGTTATTTTATTACCATATGAATCGCAAACGTGTACTGTATTGTTTCAAATAACGTTTGTAAAAATAAATAGGCAAAATATGAGAAGTGAATAAATGTTTATAAACAATTGTTTCATCATCATTCAGCTTAACAGATATAATGTACAAATATTAATGTACAAATGAAAGAACACACACTTTACTATATTTTCCAGTGTTTAACAGAACAAGGAAACTTTCACAGTATTTCCGATAATACTTTTCTTCTTTAAAATGTATTTTTTCTTTTAGTTTGGCTGGAATAAAAGTTTTATATATATTTGTAATCTTTTTTATGGTCAGTATTATACACCTAAAGGAATTTAATTATTGTAATTTAGTATGAACACTATATAAGAAAGGGACAAAATATAAAGTTCATTCATTCATTTTCATTTCGGCTTAGTCCCTTTATTAATCTGGGGTCGCCACAGCGGAATGAACCGCCAACTTATCCAGCATATGTTTTACGCAGCGGATGCCCTTCCAGCTGCAACCCATCTCTGGGAAACATCCATACACACCCATTCACACTCATACACTACGGACAATTTAGCTTACCCAATTCACCTGTACCGCATGTCTTTGGACTTGTGGGGGAAACCGGAGCACCCGGAGGAAACCCATGCCAACACAGGGAGAACATGCAAACTCCACACAGAAACGCCAACTGACCCAGCCGAGAAAATATAAAGTTCTAAAATGTATTCAATTAATTACCATTTTGGGGTTAAACTGTCAAATTTAACTAATGTCTTTTAATTTGCCTTCACTTGCTTCTTGTTTTACAAATGCCTGAAATGTGTGTTTTTTGTTTTTTTTGCTATTTAAACTATTGTAACACTGAATGGCATTTTAGTAGGTGTTTTAGTAGGTTTAGTAGGAGTTTTCTGTAAGCGATCATAAAAATATATCACAGTCAGAATTGCTTATATAAAAAATTATACTTTCCTGTGTACTGTATAGGGAAAATGAACACATCATTTTTTCCATTTATATAATATACATAAGTGTATATAAGAGCGATGCTAGTTTGTGCGGCCGCGTTCTTCCCCCCCTTTGTGTTTCCTCCTGTGTTTCCGTGTGTGGTCAGACTATGGAAATGTTTGGAGTGTCAATAGTCAGCTGGACTGGTTTGTGTGAGGTGGAGAAGGGTGGAGCACAGCCTGCTAGTCTATTATCACCACACATATGCAAACTGATGAGACAGAGAGAGGGGAAAAGAACACAGCTGAGTTTTTGTTTGACTAGCACATCACAAGCTCAGGTTCAACAGGTGGAACCTTTCCTTCTTTCCCTCCACAGTATCAAATTAATAAGACTTCAGGATCGCAAGTCGCAACATTCCAAGTTATGTTATTATTAGGTAACAACCGCTAAATAACAAAGGCTACAAATACATTCACATCCATATACGCTTGTCTGTCTGAAACCATCTTGTGACTGAAAAATACATAGGTTAGTGTGTGCTTCATTCAGCCATTTTCGTTTCTGTCAGCTTTGCATCTAATTAAAGAATTAATAAACTGTTACAGTTTATAGCAAAGTTTGTGTCTGATAATAATAGTAGCCATGTAATAAGTGGGATAAAGTACATCCAGGAGGCTGTTATTGCAGAATAAAGCCTGTCGAGGTTTATTCTGCAGTAACAACAGACTGGATGTACTGTATCATTTACTTAACAAACCTGACTAACTTGATAACCAACATGTTGACAAGTATAAACTATAACAATGCTATCTTTGTTAGATATTAAAGGCGCGAAACTGTTATGTCGTTTTTGCCACTAGACGTCAGTAACATGGCGACTCAGGACAAGGTCCATGTTACTAGGTGAAATTGCTCATTTCTCTGGACTTGAACATTGTTTAAAACATTTGGGATAATGTAAGTATATGTCAGACATCAAAATATATAACACCATTAGTGGTTTTTGGATATTTTGATACAAAAATCTGAAATACTCTGCTGAAATAATATTTAACTAGTGTTATAAATATTTACCATATTCATTCATTCATTCATTTTCTTTTTGGCTTAGTCCCTTTATTAATCTGGGGTCGCCACAGCGGAATGAACCGCCAACTTATACAACATGTGTTTTACACAGCAGATGCCCTTCCATCTGCAACCCATCACTGGGAAACATCCATACACACTCATTCCCACACATACATTACGGACAATTTAGCTTACCCAATTCACCTATAGCGCATGTCTTTGGACTTGTGGGGGAAACCAGAGCACCCGGAGGAAACCCATGCGTACACAGGGAGAACATGCAAACTCCACACAGAAATGCCAACTGACCCAGCCGAGGCTTGAACCAGCGACCTTCTTGCTGTGAGGTGATTGTACTACCCACTGCGCCACTGCGTTGCCCATAGTTACCATATTTCTTAGTAAATTTGTTAAGAATGAATTTGTGATGGTCTTTCCCTGTGTGCATTTGTGTGTGTGTGTGTGTGTGTCTGTGTTTACATCCAGTAGACTTGTAATAATCTATAGTCTTATCATCTGCCATTCCAGAAAATCCTAAATTAAGGTATTTATATTGAACTGAACTCACTTTTTTCACTTTTAATATTATTATTGTTTTTTTCTTTCATATTTGTTTATTTTGATTATTTAAAATAAATGTGTTAAATATGGCAGGGAAGCTGTTACGTGTATCAACTTGAGCCATGTGTCTATTATTGTAAAAGAGTTTTTTTGTGTGCCACTGGTCTGTGATGTTGTGCAGGCATCCAACTTTTTCTATGTTATTTTTATTCTTGAAAAATATTGCTTTTATGTGGACGTAAATAAATTGCGTGGGTGTGTGTAGTATGTTATGTTTCTGGTTCTGGTTTAAAGGGTATACTAGTAAGGGATGGAAAGCTTCTTACAATGTTAATAAGCCATTGTTACGTTTCTGTCTATTGTCCGTATTTCGAGAGGGTTAATGTGTGTGCGTATATATATATGTGTGTGTGTGTGTGTGTGTGTGTGTGTGTGTGTGTGTGTGTGTGTGTGTGTGTGTGTGTGCGTGCCACAGAGAAAGAATGTATAGGATTGTGTGAATATGTGAAAAGAGTGGTTTTCTTGGAAGTAAAAAAAGAAACATAGACACATTGACTGAACATGCTTGAGTTCAAACAAGCAAGGGTGTGTCAGTGATGGTGTGTGTGTGTTTTTTTGTGTACATGTACAATGCATATTTGTGCATATTTGTTCCAATTAACTTGTGTTGTGGCTTTTCACTAAAGGCCACTTCTGGTCATCCAAAGCATGAATGAAAGTGTGTGTTTACGTGTTGGGATGATATATGAGATTACAGTCACACAGGTTTTACAACTCACAACTGTCTAACATCAAACACTCAAACCAAGCACTGAATTTGAAATGATTTGAAATATTTCAAATGATTTCAAATACACAAACACTTGATTCTGATCCACAGTCAATTGTTTTTGTATCTTTTTGGCTAAATAACTAAAATGTTCATGGTCTCTGTTCATCCTATGAGAAGAAGATGGTTTTACTTTCACATCTCGGAATAGTAGAAGATAAAATCATATAACATTTAAGATAAAGACATCCAGCTATCCCTGAATAAGATAGAGGTGTTTTGATTGGTGAAACACTGCTGCAACAATCTAGGGCAGCGGTTCCCAAAGCGGGGGTCACGAGTCTCAAGTGGCGTTTTCTGGAAGTCGCTGGTGAAAAATCAAATCAATTATATTAAACTATTTGAATTACCATATTTTGCCCATAACTAACTAAAGGGTAAAAATAGTAGTTACGTTTAAAAAAACAACATGCAAATAAAAAGCCATTGGATTGCGACCCCTGGGGTGATTGCATTGGATTAATGACACAGCAATAGCGTCAGTTTCAGCATATGTTAAACTTTCCGACACCTTTTCGCCACTGCCCATCTCATTAGATGAGGTTAATGTTGAAATTAAATAGACATTTTTTTGGTAATGTTAATATTCTCATGTTTATTTTGGCCCATTAGTGTGCGTGCCGTTGCGTGCAACGTTTGTATATTTATAACCACATCTGAGTTTAAACTCAGTTTAACTCACAGTTTAACAAAGTGACTTTTATTGACATTTTAGTAGTTTAAAATAATATAATGTAAAAGAAATAATATATAAAGAAATGAGTCTGTAAAATAACAGAAGGTTTAGCAGTTTATTCAACTCAGGCTCATTCTGAAAAGTACCATTTCTGGAGAGCGCCAAATACGTGCCAGTTTTTGTTTTCGCGAATCCACCAGAGGCCGCTAAGTACGTTTTTGAGATCTCAAATATCTCTCGCCAGTGCCATTCGCGCCTGCTGTTCTTGCATAAATCCACCAGAGGCCATTGTTGACTGACTGACTGAATGACTGACCGATCGACTGACCAATAGTGTTTTCAAAAGCGCCGACTGACCCAACCACCCACTTCTCTAAACTCAACCGACAGTTTTAAAAATAAATCCAGAAAAAGAAAAGCCCTCGCCTGATTTTACCATGTTTTAAGATTTTACCACATTCTCACCCTGTTATTTACTTGTTTATTTTATTTTTTGGCTTCTGTTTTTGTCTTACCCACTTTTTGGAACCGTTTGTCGACGGACTCAAACCCTGTCGTCGTGGTCAACTCCTCTCTGTGTCTCAAGTCTGCCGACGTACGTGGCAAGCTACTTGACAAACTGGTAACAGTGGGAAAGTCATCGGAAGTAAGTGGTCAGCTGGTAAGCGCGAAAAGGAACGGTGTCATACCACCCTGTAGCGTTCGTTTTAAATATGAAATGTAGCCATACGTACTTCTGGCTACATAATTCGCGATCTTCAGAAATGTATATAGGGCTACGTTTTCAGACTGAGTCTATGTTGTGTTTATTACAAGGTTTTTGTACCGTAATGTACAATCCAGACAATATATCACTTTAAAAATCTAAAATGTTAATAAAAGTCTTTTTTTTTAACTTTTCAAGGTTAAAAAGGTTTTTGAAGAAAGATCAAGGTCTCACAATGCAATTCAAAAGCATAAATAAATGAGGAAAAATACAAAATAAAAACATGAACCACAAAATATGGAAAACTGATAATTTACAAATATTTTTATAAGTGTATCTTGTATTTTAACAAGAATAAGGTCTCTCTCAAAATGTAAATATAAACCTATTATATATAACTTTGTTAAGTAGACCGTTATCTTCTTTAACATCTGTCATGGCTTATGTGATAATACTGACCAGATAACTGTAAAATATCTGATATAAATCTGATAAGAAATATGTTGTAAATTCTTGTATCTAATCATAAGCTCCGGAACCAAACTGCCATACAAATACAATCCACCACAATAAATATTCCCTTTATAGATGTCTCTCTATCTGATGCTACATTAACTGAACCCTGATGATGATAATGTGCAGTATGGTGTCATGGCAAACACATCTGCCACGTTGATACCCTTGTTTAACTGTTTGTCATTACAACAAGCAGTTTGACCCTTGACTTTTCCTGATCCGACTGGAGACTAGACCGTTTGTGCCTTTGACTCTCGAACGAACGAGACATCCTCCAGTACTCATGCGGTGGTTTAAAGTCAAGAGGATAAAAATGATTGAACAGTCGCTGATTTATAATTGAGCAATAAAGAAGCTGTGTTATTGAGTTAAAGGGATAGTTCACCCAAAAATGAATATAAACTCTTTTTTTTTTTTTTACACACTATCAAGTGGTTTAAAACTTTTAAAGGAAATTTAAATAATGTGGCTTTGTATAAGTAATATACTTTATATGCATTATATTAATGCCAAGCCAACTGGTTTTCTTGTTCATCGTCATCTTTTGAGATAAACAAAATTTGTTGTAAAATGTTCCCACAAGATGTGTCTACTGTATTCCTGAACAAAATGTCAAACAGGCTAAGAACAAGTCAAGGATCAGTATAAATGATGACAGAATTTTCTGTTTTGGGTGTAATAATTAGCTAATTAACTAACCAATTTAAAAAATAGAAATATTTTTGTTACAGGCGGCACGGTGGCTAAGTGGTTAGCACTGTCGCCTCACAGCAAGAAGGTCGCTGGTTCGAGTCCCAGCTGGGCCAGTTGGCATTTCTGTGTGGAGTTTGCACGTTCTCCTCATGTTGACTGAATTAATTTTTGTTACAAAAGCACACTGATCTGCTTCATAAGACATGGGTTCACCCCTGGTGACTTATGGGTTAGTTTTGCATGCGCTTTTGGAAGCTTAAAAAAAGGACTTCTAACTAACAGCATTATATAGCCAGGATAACATTTAAAACTACTTCGACTATATTCTTCAGACAGAAGAAAGTCATATACACCAAAGATGGGTTAAATGTGAGTAAATTATGGGGTGATTTTCATATTTTGGTCAACTATTACTATAGAGGGCACCTATTATACCCTTTTTACAAGATGCAAAATAAGTCTGATCACCTTAGAGTGTGAATGTGAAGTTTCAGCTCAAAATACCCCACAAATAGTTTTTTATAACTCTTTGAAACTGCCCCTTTTAAAGGGGTGGTCCTCTACGATATCATATATTAAACTTTAGTTCATGTGTGATGTAGATGTGTGAACATAAACAACATCTCTGAATGTAATATGCTCAAAGTTCAATGCAAAGGGAGACATTGGCTTTACAGAGTTTAAAAAATCAGAGCTTCCAGAATCTCTCTCAGTTCAGTGCTGGGTTTAGCTAAAAACTCCTCCAACCATAACAGATGAAGCTGTGGATTGTGAAGCACAACCTGTAACCTTTTATTTGTTAAAATTGATCTATTACATGCATAGTTTCTAGAATTAGCGGTATGTTTGTAGCAAGGACTTAAACAAGGATGTAAACGATGGGAAATGCTGTTTGGCACCATTAACAATTTAGCTACAAATTCATATTTATCCGTCAAACCGCTGTAAACACCTACAATTTTTTAGCAGCTCTGCAGTGTCGCTCTGTGCGGTCGCTTTCCATATGTTCTACATCTCAAATAACAAACTCGTAAAAGATATGTGAACGTTCAATATTACTTACGCATGCCTATCTATTCCAAATATATGTGAAAGACACTTGTCAGATTTTATTTTAGAGAGGCTCAGCTGTGTCCTCTGTGTCATTTTCTGTTTGATTCTGAACTGATACAGCTAACAGCTACTCTGACTGACAGTGTTTACACAGAGAAAAAGTGTGTGCTTGTAGTGGCGTGACACTTTTCCTGGTGACGTGGAGCCGATCCGCGAATCACAGTACATTATGTTAGCTGACCAATCAGAGCATCTTGAGGGCGGGCCTTTCAGAGGAACTAGGAAATATGACGTTTTCATGTTAGCTGAGTAGCTGTATATAACAAAGATATATACAAATGTAGCATGAGCACACATTGCTTTGCATCTTATAAACACAACCATGTCTTAAAAATACACTATGGACCATCCCTTTAAGCTTTGATCAAAATTGTGCCGTTTTGGTGAATGTCGCTTTAAATTCAAATGAGAATTTTCTCCCAGCCCTCTTTTCAAATGAGGGTGGAGCTATACACACCTGTGTCACCATAGCGGCAGATTCAAAAATCTAATGGCAGGTGACTGCTTCTCACTCAGGGCTTTTTATGCTAATGAGAGATTGTCACTAATGGGCAGGGCTTTCCCCCTCTGGTGACTTGTACAAAGGGAGAATGTCAATCAAAGTGTTTCTGCAAAAGATTATAAAAAATAGAATAAATTTTACTATTAGAGGCTTGCTATATTCACACACTGCTGCAACACAACTGTGTTTAAACCCCTTACAAAAGTGTCTTTTGCATAACAGATCCCCTTTAAGTGTTTTTTAAGAAGACACTTTGAAAAATGTTGGAAAATGCTAGCCAATGTCTTCCATAGTATTTTTCCTACTATGGATGTCAATGGTTACTGATTTCCAAATTTCACCATAATATCTTATTTTGTGTTAAACAGAAAAAACAAGTTCAAACAAGTGCAGTTTGAGTAAATGATGACAGAATTTGAATTTTTGGGTGTATTATCCCTATCCCTTTTTACCACTTGTTTTAACCAATCAGAAATAAGCATTTTGTAAATTAAGCAATTGTAATTTACACATGCCATAAACATTGACTGGTTTGTCAGACATTCAATCCAATAAAGAGACAAGCTGTCTGTGAAACACATTCTCTCACCCACTCAGCGCTGTCTCTCTAAAGCTAACTGAAAAGGTCTGTGTCTCAATCAATCCCTCAGTCGCCCACTCTTCCATATTATCTAATTTGAACGCACCAATTCTGCCCTCAGTGCCACATGTACAGTGCACACTCAGTAGGGTACATGAAGGGTGAGCTGAAACTGTCCCCTGTAGGCAGGAACAGCTGGTACTGTGTTTGAATCAGGTCCCTTGTCCCCTCCGCCTCCCAACCGCTCTCTACCTGCTGCTTCAGCCCAGGTACGGCACATTACACTGCTGAGAGGGAGATTTTTTTACAGACCCACACGCTGACACAGCAGTTTGAAAACATCACTTTGTGTTTCTCAGAGGTTCCTATTTTTGGGCCTAGGCCTATAGGAGAAGCGGTTGCTAGAGGAAGGCAATATATCAGATATTCACAATGATTTTGCCAGGAATGTAAAATAAACCGTTTGAATAGTGTTGTCAAACATACTGACACTTCCGTACCAACATTTACTTGCAGTTTGATCACCCTCAAGTGGTTACAAACCTTTCTAAGATTATTTATTTATTTATTTTATCATTTTAAAAATTATATTTTGAGAAATGTTTGAAACTGATAGTCATTGACTTCCATAGGCAGACAAAAAGCATACTATGAAAGTCAATGTCTACCAGTTTCTAATTTTTTCAATATATTGACTATTATTTTCAGTAGAAGAAAGAAACATGATTAAATGATTCCAGAATTTCCATATTTTTGTGAACTGTCCCAATAAGTACACGGTGCAATGTTTCAGCAGTGATGACAATATCAAAAAGCTGGACAGATTCTAAAATTGTGAGTCTAACATTGCAATAAACAAACACAAACAGGACAGTCAAACAAACAAACAAACAAACAAACAAACAATAAATCTGTCAAAATAGAATATTTAAAGGCAACATACTAATTTCATAATGTATAATTTGCTAACTCCTCACAGCAAGGAGGTCGCTGGTTCGACCCCCGGTTGGGCCAGTTGGCATTTCTGTGTGGAGTTTGCATGTTCTCCCGTGTTCGCGTAGGCTTCCTCCGGGTGCTCCGGTTTCCCCCACAGTTCAAAGACAGTAGTGTATGTGTGTATGTCCTGGTTCTCCAGATTGGGGGTTGAGCGTTGGGCTAACAACTCACCTCATAAAAATGAGATATTACGAAACACCGAGATATTTACGGTGTGACTAAATATCAACTTCAATATAAATGGCCCTGGAAGTAAGAAAGTAAGTATAATTTGCTAAGTAATAAACTCATTTTATTTCATTGCAATAAAAAACAAGTCAATAAAACATAAAAATATAGCTACAATAGTTTTTGCTATAATACTGTAATTGGCACAGACAGAGACTCTTAAGATTTTACTGCTAGTGGTACTAAATCATGACAACACTAATTGTGAATGTTTTTATTAGGCTTTAATATGGCCAGTAATCGTCCTAAAGACTTATTTTTTTAAATTAATAATTGATTTACATCACTCAAAATGTCAATGGAAACCTTAATAAGCCATTTTTGATTGAATATATACATTGAAATCATTTTTACAAATCAATATGTATTTTTTTTATCCATTTAAGTATCTAAATATTTCAGCCAAAACGTAAATAAAGTAAATATGACTACAAAGAATGATAGGTTGCTACATACAAACTAAAATCATTTAACATTCTTATTTCTATTTGTTAAATACAAATGGTGTGAACAAATTTCAGGGTTTTACCTTTCACAATAAATGTTTGAATCTGCTTGCCTACAATGGTTGTTTAGTTGAAACTATGTAATTTATCATTAAAAAAAAGCCTACACCGCTTCAAATATCAAAACATCAAATATCATTAAAAACAATACTGAGACATCATTTTAATCATCCACCTTAATACTCATTTTATAAACTATGTCATGTAACATACTGTATGTGATTTGAGCACAGTGACATACACAGCTATCAAAGCACAATTTCATGGAAAAAAGGTTATTGACTAAGAGCGCTGGTGGCAAGCATGGCTGTGGACCAATCAGCAGAAGCATGACTAAGCTGGGCGGGGCTTGTTGGACCAATGATTGAGCGTGGCCCCTTTTACCTCCCTATCCTCAGCAGTCTCTGGGAGACAGCATTTCCTCTTTTATCACTGTGCCCTACAGACAATCCCTCTCATCCCCCTCTTGTTCTCTCCATCTCTCTCTCTCACCCTTCACTCCCGCATGAATCAGATTCCAGCTGTCGCCTGCCGAGCCATCCATTCTTACACTCATCCAAGGGGGAAAAGAGAAAGGGATGATGATGATGATGGGAATGGGTGAAAGGAGAAGAAAGGAAGGAAGGACAAGAGGAATTGGGGCATATCATCAGTGTGTGTTTGCATAAGTATGTATTTGTATGCGCTTGTGGCTTTGTGTGCTTTATATGTGGGAGTACTAAACATAGGGAGTGACGTGAACATTTCAGACAGCAAGTAGCATCGGAAAAAGGCAGCAGAGAAAGAAAATGAAAGAGAGAGAGAGATGGAAATATATATACATGAAAGAAGGACTAAAGAGGAGCTATTTATGGCAGTCTGTCTGGTATTATAGTGTCTGATGAGACACTCTATTCATTTCATAAAGCCATGTTTAGACTTTCATAGTAATTTTAGTGTTTATTTTGGCATGCATGCATTATAAGACTTTAGTTTTGTTTTGAAAAGCTCCAGTCTATGGCCAAATTGTAGAATGTTGACACCCTAAATACAATTAGGGTACGATCTGATTCCTGCATGAATGATTCTAATGAGTCGGTTCTGTTTAGTGAATCGAAAACAAACTGCACAACCACCGGGTGTAGTCTGAATCCTCAATGAATTATTAATGAAGTGAGTTCTTTCTGTATATCAGTAAGATACAGCATAGCCAGTGTATGCTGATGATTGAATAAATAATTCTATTGAGTCAGTTCTTTCTGCGAATCAGAAATACAGAGCAAAAACATTGCATTCTGATGATTGAATAATGATTCTATTGAGTCAGTTCTTTCTGTGAATCAAAAATATACAGCAAAACCATTGTATTCTGATGCCTGAATAGATTCTAATGAGACAGTAAATCAGAAACATACAGCAAAACTCTAAAGCGGTATCCAAAAGTGTAGAATTATGTAATAACTTTTTACTGTAGAACACAAAAGAAGATATTTGAAAGAATTTGAAAAGCTGTAGCCAAGCTATTAGCTACATTTATACTGTCTCGCCTAAAGCGAGCGTGCCTATGCAAGCCAGGGCCAGTTGCGTCTCCACAGTCACTTCTGGGGCCTGATCAGGCCAAAGCTGGCCAGCTGGGGCTTTACGGTGGAGTGAAAGCAAAGGCGGAGTTTACCCGAGTCTGGTAAAGATGTTCTGCCACCATTTCCCTTGTTTTGTGATCGAGCACAGGTACATGCACCAAAAAATAAATACAAAATAAAAAATAAAAAGAAAACACTCAGGCAGCAAGCCCTATGCCACATTAAAGACACAGCAGCCAGCAACTTTCAGTTATCAAGAGTTTTTGTCAAGTTTAAAAGGTATGTTGGTGTATGGACATGCGCGTCTAGATGCATGTATGTATGTGTGTGTGAAAGACCGGGCGAAAGAGCGCTCGATTCAAAGCTCTATCAACAGATGCCATGTAAGTGGCTGGGTTTACTTTTTGTTTTGTTTTTTTGGAGATAATATAAAATATGAATACAACAGAAAGACTGAACAACTTTCAAATCAACATAGTTTTTTTTATCAATTTTTTTTCATGCATTTAGGCAGAAGTCCAAGTTTTGAATATTTATATCGTCAAAATGCAAATCCTGTGACTGTCACTTTTATTTATTTTTTTTAAAGACAAATTTTACAAGTCTTCTAAAGTTAAACAGTTGGCTTGAACTATTTTTGAAACCATTCAGCAGATTTCTTGTTCTGGGGACGCTATTAACTTAGCTTAGCATAATTCATTGAATCGGATTGGACCATTAGCATTTCGTTCAAAAACAAAAACCAAAGAGTTTTGATCATTTTTTAAAGAATTCTCTGTAGTTACATCGTGTAATAAGACAGATGGAAAATTACAAGTTTTTATTTTAAGTCACTATTACTACACTGTAAAACAAATCTTGCTGCCTTACATTTTTTAGTTGAATCAAGTTAAAGTTTCTAGTCATCTCAACTTACATCAATCAAACTGACAAAAAATATGAAATTAAAGTTTGTATTACTTAAACAATTTAGTTGAACCCTGATTAACTTATTAAAATAGGTCAAAGCAACATAAAAACATTTGTTGTCTTGACTTTTTATCATTACATTTTTTACATGTAGGAACTATATATTCATTCTGGCGTATTAAGCAAGAAAATCCGAAGTGTTTCTTTAAGAGCATTTGTCCACCAAATCTTTTTTTTCCCCAAGACAAGGCTATTTTTTTAACAAAAGTGCCACATTTTGACGTGCCATGTTGATACTTACAACTAAAAAAAGTTTCATTTGGATTACACATAGACTTTAAATGAAATGTTAAGGAATGCAAAATGTTGAGAGGAATCACAATTCCTGTCAAATCCCAAGTAAAGTGTTACAAAACACACCAGAGAAACTATGAATTTAAATGTGCACAAGGCTTTAGTTCAATAGCGTGAGTTTGGCTTTACGCTGGAAGACCTTGTGTCACAGATACCTTTGCTTGGCTGCTGAAGCAACACCAACGGCTCATTGAGCTTTAATCAGTTCCAGCACGGCACAATGTTGCCCTCCAGGAGAGATATTATTATGACTCTGTACCCATATGATATTCTGCATGGTGACATTCAGACATCAGATGCTACTGCTTTGTTGTCTGCGCTTTTTCAAAGTCCTTGAGGTTCCGCATTCTCGATTAGAGTCAAATTTCTGCCCGAACACCATTCGAATGTCAATATTAGACCGCCTGTAATGTCAATAGATAACAGTGTAATTAAAACCTGCGCTGTACTGACGATGGCCTTGTTCTCTAGACATACATTGAGTCTCTTTTAGGGACATTTGGAATGCAAACCACCAAGCAGGAACTACATGAAAATTTGCCTGAATAGGGACGAGAGAACTCCAGAACAGGACTATTCTTTCCTTTACGATCTTTAATCCTCTTCAAACACTTGTGTTCACCTTTATTTTATCTTTACTTCATACACATTATAAGTGTTTTTCTGCCATTCTATTCTGTTGTGGTAGTGTATAATGAGTTGTAGTAATAGGACACCAGTAGCGGTAACCGCATGGCCTCCCTCTCCCACAGGGTTAAATGTACCTGTGGACGGGCAGCTTTTCCCTGTGTCAGCTGTGCTGCTGTCAGGCCTCTTTGAGGTAAATGTCACCTGAGGCACATGCAAAGAGACACTCCATGACACAAGCAGCACCTGACAGTCACCAAAGCACCTGCCTGCCAGAGCTACTCCACTTATCTGTGTGTCGTCACCCTTGCCTGCCACACTTTTTGTTTCTTAGCACTTCTTTAATAATTAAAGAAACACTCCACTTTTGGCTCATTTTACAACTCCCCTGGAGTTAAACAGTGGAATTTTACCATTTTTGAATCCATCCAGGTGATCTCCAGGTCTGGCGGGAGCACTTTTTGCTTAGCGCGTCAGCATAAAAATTAAATTAGAACATTAGCATCTAGCTCAAAAAATAAAAAAGTTTTGATAATTTTCCTATTCCAGTGTGCTGACATCCTGATGCTGATTAACAGGTTAAGAGGAAGTTTATAATATATTATAAAATAATGTCTGTTTTCATACAGGTTTCCAGAACACTCCAAACATACCCCATTGGTTGAGCCACTGTTCCTGATCAGGATGTTCAAACACATGAGCAATATTTTAATTTAATTTCTGTTCTTGCTGTCCTGTACGGTGACCTTGAGTGTCTAGAAAGGCGCCTTTAAATAAAATGCATTATTATTATTATTATTATTTAAAAGTGCCACCGAGTCAACATGTTGTGAAATTAACCCATGGATCGCTTGGATAATAAAAATAATGAACCCATGGATAAATTCTGTTATCTTTTTCTTTCATCTGGAATCCAGGACAATATTCAATAGCAGCATTCTTGTGAAAAAAACTGTAAAAGGCCCCGTGTAATAAACACAACATTTAAACAAACAACACCGTTAGTTCCCACCAGATAGTTACTGTGATCATAATTACCCATTTTCTAAACGCATCACATTCAAACAAATAAAATATTCTTATCACCGAGCTGATAAAAAGCATATAAAAGTAACCTGATGTACCATAAAGTGTTAGTTCACCCAAAAATGAAAAAGAAGTTATTAATAATTACTCCAACAAAGATCTCAGGGGTTTGGAATGTCATGAGGGTTAGTGATTAACAACATAATCTTATATTTTTTCACTCTTTAACCAAACATTTTAAGGTGAATTCCCCTTACATTCTCTGAGATAATCAACCATCCGAACTCAAGAGAACATGCAATTTGATGATCTGTTTTTTTAGACTTTAACACAACCTGTTCTAGCATACAATAGGGATGCTCTGCCTTGCTCCTGTCTGATTTGCTTTCAGTGCTTCAACAATAGTCTTCTGACTTCAATGGCACTGTAAGATGGCAGAAGAACAGGCCACTGATGGGCAGTGTGCCCAAGCTCTGTGGCGCTCGTTCATGCCAGTGCGTTCTGTATACATACAGTAGCTACAGCATAGTGGCTGTTTGTGTTATCACATTTGCATGTATTGTTCAGTGTGCATTGCAAGGTTATGTTTACTGCAATACTATGCACCCTGTGTCTTTCCCAGCATGCCCACAACATGCTCTGTGCTTTGTAACTGTTGGTGGACATGGATGTGTGGTACTGTCAAGGACTTTTCACACTTAAAGCGGGGTCATCTAAAACCTCATAAAGAGTATCTTGTTTCACATTTCACACTGCACGTTTTATCCAGGTTTAACAATTCACACTAGTTTCACACTTTTCACTCCTAAACCCGGGGTTAACATTATTGGACAAATGCAGCATTAAACCCGTTTACATGAAGACTGTCTACATGCAAGTCCTCATATTACTGTATATTTTGTTATCAAGCTTTCACGGAATACACTTTTTAAACTATAAAGGCAAAAACAAAACAATACTCCCTCCAGTTATTGTATTTACATCCTAGTTTAATGTAAAAATCACCATTTCCTCTCAAACGTTAAAACTTTATACAATGTGTGGTGTTTCCATGACTGTTCAATGCATGTGAATATGAGTAACCCAACTGGCTGTCGGCTGCTAAGCATCTAACTTCTAACAAACATTGTTCTAACTACATTGTTTGACACTGGACAAATATTGCACACATGCAGACTATGACAGACATGCAAACCTAGTCAGTACTAACTGACCCAACAGACCAACAAACCAGGCTTTAATCACAATTTATCACACTACCTACATTGCTTGAGAAAAAAAATGTGTTTTTGATTCACTAATGCCTCTGACAATGAATCATGGGTTAGCCTGAAGCAAAGACAAAAAGAATGGTCGGAAGAACAGATTTCTGAACAACTGTTCCAAACACATTAAATTACCACAATAAGCCAGCAGAGCTCGTCTATCCATTCTGATGGATGACAAAGCAGAATCCCTGGAAGATAAACAGGTGCGTTCTGACTAATGAGACCAGAGTTTACATGCACACCGCTCATTTTTCTCCATTTAGAAATTTTGTGAAATTGTACCAAACTATGAGGAAATCGCAACATTGTAACTGTGTAATCCTAGTTTTGGAAACAAAACAAACTACAGGTTTGAAAACGCCCTCAGTATCTCTTTCCAACCACCTATTTCTATCCACATTTTGGAACATCACATAAAAAAGGCACAATGAAAATGCCAAGATGGGTATACATTTTGAAAATCTGCATAAAATACATGTGTGCAATACTTTTTATCCGCTAAGAAAAATGTGCATGAACTACGATGGAAATACAGTTACCACTTAAATTCCAGAATGCACATCAAAAAAGTGATTTTGTTTTAACAGATCATATGATAACAAAAATAGGCATGATGGGACAGCATTACCGGACAAACCAGTGGACCTATCACATTGCACAACATCTGAAACATTGTTTTGGTCATCCCTCAGCTAAAGTCCATCATCAAAGTGGTTCAGTATTTTTACCTCCAGAACTGTCGTAGAACTACTGAGGCGTAGGGAATTTATTACATAAGAAAAAAGGCTCACAGTGGCTTCTCCTAGTGCAGCAATCTCCATTTTTCTTTTTGACATTTGGCACCAGTTTATCAGGAAGTGGCGATTTTGTTGTCTTTGACTCATTTGTTGGAAACGGTGCTTTATTCGCAAATGTTTTGTGCAATATTCCAGTTTCGCGCATAAATCTAATTCGCATCTTTGAATGGAAAACATATGGATGGAAACATAGCTAGTCTCATGGACAGCTGGCTGAACATCAGATGCATGAGGCACACAAAACACTTCAGGATCTTCAAAGGCAACATCTCATTGGTTGAATTTGACAGGATTTCCAGGAGACGTGTGTTAGATTTTCTTAAAACAGCCCACCTGGAAACAAGATGTTGTGACACCAAACCCCCTCATGGAAGAAAGCCATCCTGTTTACAGTTGTGACAATTACCATATACCAGGATCAACTAAACACTGGATTTTTAAAACTAGGTAAAATTCACAGCATACACTCTTGATGAACACAATGTTCTTGAATGTATAATTTATTGACACTGCCGGGGAGTGACAGAATACATGTAACAGTGTTACGCATTTAAAATACAAAATATAAGTAACTGCATTTCATTATAATTAGAATTTAAATAAATGGTAATCAAATTACAGTCACATCTGAAATGTATTTTAGATTATCGAAATGATTACTTTGAATTTTAATGTCATTTATTTATTTTGTATTTAAGAAAAGATGGGGATTTTAACCAATGAGGCAACTGATTTTCCATATTAAAAAAAACTGTTACTTTTTTTTTAAATGATACAGAATTCTCCTAATTTTTCTTTTTTTTTTTGCATACAGATAACAGATCCATACGAATCATACATGAAATAAGAGTTTATAAAGTCAAACGATAGATTTGTGTGCTTTACAGATGAACTTGAAGTCTTTTTTCATTCTAAATGCTGGTGCAGTAACGTGGGTTCATGATCCGATTCATTAGATGATTCTTTTGAGTCAATCATAAATGAATCATTTCTTTTGTTTAATTAAACCAGTGTAAATTATTTCTAAACTGGGTAGATCTGAAGTGTGCTTCCCTAAAGCATCGTTAGCAAACTGTGCTTGTTAAATTACACTGAACTGTAATCACAGTTATATGTAATAACAGTAGTTACTTTGGCCCTTTCGATTTGGACCCAGCGATTCTTTTGTACCATTCCTTTCTCTATAGAGAGGATACTTGGGAAAACCGTGCAGTAGTTTAGACTATTTTTATGACGTTTGATGTGTTTTTATGATGCTTGATTACTTTCAAAGCTTGGAATGCAGCATGAATCAGCACAGAATCCCATACATTTGTATTAAAAAGTATTTTAAAGTATTCTGAAGTATTTAGGTTAGATTACTAATCATGAATAATCTAACCAATTACTAATTACATTTTAAAGCATGCATTTTGTAATGTGTAGTAAAATACATTTTAAAAGTAACCTTCTCAGCCTTGTTTATTGATTGCACATTGGTTTGTTATTGTAGGAAGTTCCAGGAACGTCACCGCTAAACTTGATGCTGGTCAAAACAAACTTTGATTGGATGTATTACTTATCAGTCCTATAGCATGTTGGGCATGTGAAAAAGTCCACTTCCCAGGTTTTAAAAAAAAGAGTTTAGAATGACAACACCTGAGGTTAAGCCCAGTGTGAAAAAACCCCAATGTGTTTACTATGCCATAGTAGCACCTGTAGACAGTGTAAATGTGTGTATATTAGCTGAGTGGGCAGTACTTACTTTGATTATTGACACTGCGATGATGCTGCAGTTCATAGTAAATGTGTGTGCATGTGGTGCATTAGAGTGTATGCTCAGTTTGGGTGTGGGTAAGCACTTTGTGTGTCCTCTTTGCTTTGCATCACATGAGCGCTCTGCCAAACCTTGGACTCTAACACTTTAAATAGTAAACAACTGAGAAATTCTCATGCCGGCGAAAAAAAAAATGTTTCTGGTTATGTATTAACTAGTTTTAAAGATACTCTGTCATATAAGGGTTACAGTCTCCAGTTCATTAACCGAGTCAGTCAGGCCTACTTTTTATTGTGTCTATATTGATTTTCGCAGTACATACTGTGTGTATTTACTATCTGCCCCACATTTGAATTGTGTCAAAGTTTAAACTGAGAAAGACATCGGCTTACACCAGTCCCTAACTCTAGTACATGCCTAGCAAAGGATTAGCAAAACAAATAACATCTAAACACCCCTGTACTGTAAATACTTACGTTCTCCACTAAACTGGAGATGTTTCAAATATGAGCTGACTCAACACAACTAAAGAATATCAGAGTAAGTGCTAGAGCTTTATCTTACTGGATAAATCTTACACTTAAAAAAAAAAATTCTGCTTGTTCAAACTAATACATTAAAATGAGCTGAAACAACACAATTCTTGAGATTTTCTAGGGACATCTTAATCGTTTATGTTCAATCCACTTAAATTTGTTAAGTGAACTTAATCGATTTGTGCTTGAACAACGTGAATGGACTGTGTGGAACCCTACATTTCTTACAGTGTATTTACAAAGTATAAATCCATCAAAATTGTTCTGAAATTACACATTTGTTTAAGAAAGTATTATCTAACAAAATATGAGTAAATTGACCTAATTTTGTGCAGCGGAAGTGCAATTTATCCATATTGTGCAAACAGAAACACCAGATTTAGAACGAAAATGTCAGCAGATGGAACATATATCACAATTAACTATGTATATGGCATACATTTACTATCAATATTCACACCTCCTTAGACCTGCTGTTGAGCGCAGGGGGGTAATGATGTGTGCAGTCACAGATAAGTGAATGGATAAAGCAATTTTGCTGAATTTCCTTTCAAGTAAATGTTGGGAACTTCAATTCATTGCTCTAAACTGCTTCAGTGCTTCAGGGGAAAAAGGCATTTTGTGCCACACAAAATTGATTGATGACTTTCTCATCAACTAAATAACAGAGATTGATAAACAAAGTCAAATCTAATACAATGTACACTCGAATATTTTTCTTTCTGCTGGTTGTTTCTGCTGTCCAACATAATTGTTTTTTACGTTCAATCCACTTAAATTTGTAAAGTTAACTAAATTAATTTGTGTTGGGAGAAAATGAAATAATTAAGTGGAACCCAGCATGTTTTTTTACGATGTAAGGAAAATGAATTGCAATTTTACTTAGCAAGTATGATTTAAAATATGATTTTAAAAAATCTCCAGGAATTCTGTGCTTGTTCGAAGGGTTACACTATTGTCATTTATCAATATGCAGGGTAGGTAAAAAGTATATCACTGTAGTCACAATGAAAACTCTCTAAATAGATTATTTAAAAATGGAATTTTAAATTTCCTGCATTTGTAATACAGACCTCAGCCATGAAAGGCAATATTACAAATACTCATTCATTCATTTTCTTTTCAGCTTAGTCCCTTTATTAATCTGGGGTCGCCACAGTGGAATGAACCACCAACTTATTCAGCACATGTTTTACACAGCGGATGCCCTTCCAGCTGCAACCCATCACTGGAAAACATCCATACACACCCATTCACACTCATACACTATAGACAATTTAGCTTACCCAATTCACCTATACTGCATGTCTTTGAACTTGTGGGAGAAACCGGAGCACCCGGAGGAAACCCACGCAAACACGGGGACAACATGCAAACTCCACACAGTTCCAGCCGGGGCTCGAACCAGCAACCTTTTTGCTGTGAGGCCATTGTGCTACTCACTGCGCCACCGTGGTGCCCATATTAGAAATATGGACTTTACTAATTGAAATGTCTAGTTATTTTTCAGGCACACTGTAGTTATTACTTTTATATTTATTAAATAATTTTAAAGTAAAAATAAAATAAGAAATATTACTAATACACTAGTTCCCTATAAAATAAAAAGAGCATTTAATTAGACCACAAAGCTTATTTTGGTGGAAAACCACAGGGATCTTTCAAAGCTTCTGTCTTGTTGACAACTGGCTGATAAAAGGCAGTAAACTAACAGAAGTTTATAACCAATATTTTATAATACATTTCAAAAAGATAAAAGATAACACTACTCTACATCACATCAATTCCACTTTTATTATACTTGAAAATTATGGCCCAACTATAAATAAAAGGTCCTGCTTCTCAAACTCAGTTTCTACAAATTGTATTGATGCCTAATGTGTAACACATAAAGGGCTAGCCAAATGACTCATGGTCACTAAACCAGAGTGCAAACAATGCAAAAAGTCCACTTTTATCCACTATCCCAGTCTGACTCATTCTAATCGGTGGGAAAGAAATGCAATCCTATTACTTATTAATGGAAGACCTAAAATTGTGGGTGATATTTGTGTCGCATGAATGCAGGGTGTTGTCAAAAAGGCAGAAAAGTGGTCCTGTGAAACTGTCAAGCCTTCTTTGTAAATGTTTTTTGTAGCCTCAAGAGCAAAACTTCTGAAAACATAGTCTGTGTGAAGGAGATATTAAAAGCAGCATCCTAGTAACACTTTACAATATATGAAATGTCTATATAGTATATAGGGCCTCACAGTGGCGCAGTGGGTAGCACGTTCGCCTCACAGCAAGAAAGTCGCTGATCGCTGGTTCGAGCCTCAGCTGGGTCAGTTGGCCTTCTGTGTGGAGTTTGCATGTTCTCCCTGTGTTGGCGTGGGTTTCCTCCGGGTGCTCCGGTTTCCCCCACAAGTCCAAAGACATGCAGTATAGGTGAATTGGGTAAGCTAAATTGTCCGTAGTGCAAGATTGTGAATGGGTGTGTATGGATGTTTCCCAGAGATGGGTTGCAGCTGGAAGGGCATCCGCTGCGTAAAACATATGCTGGATAAGTTGGCGGTTCATTCCGCTGTGGCGACCCCAGATTAATAAAGGGACTAATCCGAAATGAAAATGAATGAATGAATATAGTATATACATTTCAGCCACACTTAGGTATGAACATAGTTTTTATGTAACGTTGTGCAAGGTAATTTCTGTATTTGGCACATGTTTATGTGGGTAGCGATGTTGCCTCACAGCAAGAAGGTTGCTGGTTTGAGCCTCGGCTGGGTCAGTTGGCATTTCTGTGTGGAGTTTGCATGTTCTCCCTGTGTTCGCGTGGGTTTCCTCCGGGTTCTCCGGTTTCCCCCACAAGTCCAAAGACATGCGCTATAGGTGAATTGGGTGAGCTAAACTGTCCGTAGTATATGTGTGTGAATGAAAGTGTATGGGTGATTCCCAGTGATAGATTGCAGCTAGAAGGGCATCCGCTGTGTAAAACATATGCTGAATAAGTTGGTGGTTCATTCCACTGTGGCGACCCCTGATTAATAAAGGGACTAAGCCAAAAAAAAATTAATGAAAGAATGAAATGGCATATTTTGTTTAGGTCTGTTTAATATATGTTAGCTAGTAAGAGGTGTGTTGGAATCCTCACTAACCCAGGCTTAAAAAAATGTTCTTAGTGCCCTTGTTACTAGATGCCGGTCTGAATCCCGCTCAGCGTGGTTCAAGTACAACTGGGAGGGTTACATTGGTGCCGTGACCCAGATTGGATTGAGGTTTAGGGTTGCGCAGGTAAACCTCACTGGCCTCAAGAAATGCACAAGTGACTGACACTAGAGACTGTGGACTTTAAGCCCAGGACACAACAAACCGATCTCATAGAACTAGTTGTAGCCTAAATCAGATGCGTCTGGTCCCGCCTGAATCAAATAGCTGCTTGTTAACACACCAAAAGTACAACAACCGAATGAAACAGGAACATATGTTCTTCACCTGCTTGAGAGCATGAATCTTTCAATACCCGCAGGTGAAAGTCTATATTGTCACACTACAAAGGGAAACTGGAACTAGTGCTGCACACATACAAGCCATAAACAAAGGAGCCTTACCTAACCTTTTTCAGAGTACTTCTCATACACTACAGAAAGACTCACATTTGCAAATATGTCTGATAATCTGACAATATCTTGCAAATATTTAAGAAAAGCAAAAATAAGTAAATAAATACAGCCGGCTTCTTTGTGCTCCATCTTGACTTGCATTGTATGCTTGATTTCATCCCTTAAGCCTTTGTTCTCAGGATTTGTAGCTAAACAGCCAATCAGAGCGCTCGCTTTCACTAATGGCAAATGCTGATTTTACATGCTAAATTGGACAAACTCCATCCGAAGAAAGCACAACATGAGGTGATGTGTAGAACACACTAAACAAACTAGCCTGACAGACGCTCACTGATGCCCTGACGCTGCCCAATGGTTGACCGTTGGCTTTGTGTGTCCTGGCCGTTAGCATCCTTGTTACTGAGAAATAAATTTGAATTCCACTTAGAGTGGCACGAAAAGAACTTTGCTAGTAAACCTCACTCCCCTTGCCTCAATAAACACAGACACGTTAGCTATGCTGGTACAATCTACTGGTTTCAAGGGGATGCAATAGCAGCAGCATGCACTAGCAGGTGCCTTTAGCATCCATGTTTTCAAGATGACAAATTCAAGTAGAGCTGGTGGGAAAATATTTATGGGTGCACATGACTTTTTTGGTTCGGTTTTCAAAAGGAGTGCCTGGAGATGTTGCTTATGCAGAGTTCACATTGCACGATCTTAGCTGGGGAGGAGTTATAGACCACAATATCAGAATAAATAAGCTTTACATTAAACAGAAACAAAGAAACATTTGCTTGATCAGTCGCAGGAGAAGTACATTGTAAAATAATTTATTGACCTCAAACTATTTTTTTCTCTCTTTGCACAACCCTTGTTCAATGCACCTCCCCAAACATTTACGCCTCCATAATTTTTTTTTTCTTTTAGCCCTTACCTGTGTACAAGTTATGTGCATCCCTGATTATACTCAGTTTAATAGAGGCCAGTTAGTATTATCTGTGAAGGTAAACCTTACTCGCCTGGCCTCAAAAAGAGACACCGGTTTGAATCTTGCTCAGAGCAGTGTGAAAAGAACCCAGTGGGGTGGAATGTGTTCTTTAGAAACTGAACCCATGACCTTGCTATTGTTCTTGCCATGCTTTACACACTGAGCTACATAATAATAATTATAAGTCATATAACTACATCAGTTCATCTGTCATTTGTGACAAATGAGTCTCTCTAGCCTGTAGCCTCACTGACCCTGGTGCTTATAACCAATCACTGACCCTTGCTCCCCCATTTGAATTCAGACCCTGGGGCCTTCCAAGACATAAACACACATAACCACACATATAGCCAAACACATCCCTTAGTCTTTTCCCCTGGTTCCTGTATCCATCTGACCTCTCGTGCAAGGTCCAGACGTACATTTTTCTCATATCCACCTCCCCTCCCCCAGTCAGGCGAGTGACTCCTGTCATTGTCGAGCCATCTCTGTCTTTGGTGAGCGATAAATGGGTCATTGTTGCTATTCTGCTGTGTTCTTAGTTCTCATCTTGCCCTAACGGTCTCTCCATTATTCATTTTCCCTACACCTGCTGGTAAGATCTACCTTTACAAGCAATCCATAATCAAATATGGCAGAAACAACACTTGGCTAAACTGTAGTCATCGTGTAGAAAAGCACTCAACCCAGCCTCACGAAAGTGATTATTACAAAACATTAGTTAAACAGAATTCCAAACAAAGCATAAAAGTATCGAGTAAATACATTTTACGTATACAAACAAAACATTTTCAACTGTTCCTAAAAGATGTGTTTAGGCCATAGAAACACACGACTGCACTCCTACATTCATTGTTGAGTGTAATCGTGTCCTGACCACAATAAGCATATCATACTGTACCGCTTTACCAAGTTATAGTTTAACTAGTTAATGGAAACCACCAGTAACTAATAAAATAATTATATATTTAATCTATGTTTGTTTTTTATTACAGTAGAGAGAGTAGGAAGATACTCTCCAAAAATAAAGTAAAAAAACAGCAAAACTTTGTAATATTTTACAAATATTAATATAGTTTTCATAAAGTTTTAAGTGTAATTTATTCATCTGGTGGCAAAGCTGAATGCTCGGCAGCCATTATTCCAGTCTGCATTATTTTTATGTTCCTAGAATTCATTTTTATTTCATTTTTATTATTATTATTATTATTATTATTATTATTATTATTATTATTATTATTATTATTATTTTTATTATTATTATTATTATTTTTTTTT
>CAIGQW010052771.1:3963248-3974399 GCA_903798125.1 Danio choprae
GAAACCCACGCCAACACAGGGAGAACATGCAAACTCCACACAGAAACGCCAACTGACCCAGCCGAGGCTCGAACCAGCGATCAGCGACCTTCTTGCTGTGAGGCGAACGTGCTACCCACTGCGCCACTGTGAGGCCAATTGTAGAATTTATGTTTTTCATTTTGGCAGTATGAATGTAGTCCGTTCCCCTGATGGCAAAGCTGGATTTTCACCATCATTCCTCTAGATTCAGTTGACATCAGACACTAGTTCTCAATAGAAATGGCAATATTTAATGATGTTATATATCGTGATGATAAACATACACAGTTTTGATATCATGGGCACTTAAAAATACTATGAATAATTATTTAATATTTAGTCTTTTAGTGTGTAGCAACATTATTCAGATTGTTGTATTGTTATTGTTTTTTTTTATCACAACATTAAATAATGAAGACTTGATGTGTGTTTTATTTTTAAACTTGAACATTTTCACACGTTAATCTTTTCTATGACATGAAAAATTCTGTCTATTTATAGGTCTATTGTTCGTTACAATAAGGTTCCATTTGTTAACATCAGTTTATTTAACTAAAGTCAATGTAAAGACAACTGCAAAAGCAATTAATGTTTAGTCTTTAGACAATCTTAGGTGATTAGGTAAATTAATTTAATTAGTTAATAACAAACAAATCTGTAAAAAAAATTTTAACTTTTAACAATAATATGGCTTTTATTACTGTTGATTTTAATGCATTATCTAACCTTTACTAATGAGACTTTATTGTGTTGATATTGATATTTAGTTACGCATCATCATCTAGCAATAATTAAAGACAGTAGTGTTTTAATTTATTAGCTGTCATTCCTTTAAGCCATAATTTCAATATTGCTTTAAGACCAAATGCAGTAGAAAAGCAAAACAAAACTTGACTTGCTTTACAATAACATTTGCATAATCACAGATAAATCCTGCACTCCTAATAAAAATGCTTGTTTCATGTACCGTAACATTAAAGAAAAGCTTTTAAATGTCTTCTGATGTCTTAAACATCTAGCCTGGAACCATTTGTGTATGTGGGAGTATTTGGGAGATCTGAGAGGGAAATTGACTCTACCAATAAGTGTCTCAAAAGGGAAAAGGCTCTTTGTTTTATAGAGGATCTCCGTTAAATTAATGACACCAGATGTTCCAGACCCACACAGTTGTGGAAGTAGGCCATTCATTGTCCCAGGAGATCTCCTTGTTCACAACTTTCTGTTCTTAAGGAATTTCCTATTGATCTGGCCGAGCAGTTTATTCCTCTTCGTCTGGAGAGAAGGGGAGGAAGAGAGACATTCAGAGGAAACTGTCAAAGCAAGCAGGGGATCCTCGAGAGCATGTCAGCGGATACGCGGGAGGAAGTGTGGATGAATGGGCGCTGACTGTCTCGAATGTCTCCGGTACCGTTCCAAAACTTCCGGTGGATTCCAGTCTTAAACCAGACACAATCTGTAGTGCAGAAACGCCACTTACAAAGAGAAGTGAGATACAGACTTTATTGACCCCCATCAAGTGGGCAGCTTCGTTGCGTCTTTCTCCATCTGTCTCTTATTGAGGGAAGTGTGGTAGCGTCGTGCGTCACGCTGGTTCTTTCTGGCGTAGCATTGGAGAGGAGGGAAAGAGACAGGAAATGAGTGCAGGGAGATGACAGGCCCATGAATCACCCCCACTTTGAGGAGATGGGTCACATCAAACACACAGTGTGTTAAAAAATACCTCGTGTTGCCTAAGCGAACTTCAGAGGAATGACATTCACTCCCATTTCTTCTGACTTGCATATATCTCTCAAGAATTCTGTCTGCTTTAAGAATTCAATGCGTTTTAGTAAATGAAACTAGAGATGTGTGCCACGACTAATTCTATTATCAGTTAAACAGAAATTTTTGGAAGCGATTGGTCTAGCAAACACCACCAACTGTTCTCAGCTAAAAGATCTGGCAGCATTTTTCCCACAGATTTGGGAAATGAATGCTGAACAATGACCTAACACTGCTATTTGTTGTTTACTTAACTATGACCAGCCTGTGAACAATTACTGCAGGTCCTTGAGTTTCTACAGGCAGAGATGCACCTCAGAACACCCCAAACTGTGTTAAATATATTTAAGATATGCATTTTCATTGCAAAGTGGGTGTGATTATCTCTGTAGTTGTGCTGCCTCTACTGCTGTAACTTGCTGAAAACCATTTTCGTTCTGGATTGTCCAATTCAGTTAACGGTGGATGCGTTCCTCTGCTACCAATGAGAGGAACATCTGGAGCTCTTCTCTTCGTTTATATATCTGACTGTTTGTATTAAAGGACAAAATTGTATTAAATAGTATATAAATATATTTAGAAATTTTAATACAAGAATTTCTGAGCTGTGAAGAAAATATAAAACTGTGTATGGAAAGCATCATCAGTGCACCATGATGCACCGAGATATCGAATTGAACCTAATCGATGGCATGATAATCATAACCGAATCGTGAGAACAGTGTAGGTTCACACCTCTAACAATTACTGCCAGCGACACTCAATCTAGTAGCAAGCAACAGCAAAGTACAATTTTAGAGATGTTTGCTAATATAAGTTAATATCTTAATTTCCTTTTTTTAACTAACACTCACTGCATTTTAGCAGATTAAGCTGAAGCTCGACTACAAAATGAAATCGCAAATCAAATCAAAATCGCAATATCTGTCAAAAAAATCGCAATTAGATATTTTCCCCAAATTGCACAGCCCTGCCTCAACGTACGATTTACTGAAAAAGCGCCTATATAAATAATAGTATTTATTTGTACTAAATGCTTATAGCATTTGCTTTTCATAACAAATGTCATAGAAACCATAATGATGGACTATTCTTTTGTTATGTTAGTTATTTAGTTATATAGTACTTGCTTGTTATCACAATTTAATTTGTAAGATGTGGCTGTTGCAGTTTTTACAGTTGGTACTGGTTTTGTTGGATGAAAATAAATTTACGATATCTTCGATATCTCCACTAATGCTTCTGCTACTCTCAACTTTACATGCATAGCACTACCAAATTAGGTGTTGGTACCACCATCTGTAGAACTTTGTGGCACACTGTCACTGGTGCCAGTGCTCTAAAATATTAGTCTGGAGACCTGGCTTGCTGTACTTCATGACATGTGGGATGTCATTGAGAAGGCGAGTTTAACGTCTGACTTGTGGAAAGTAAACAAACAATGGCAGAATTTTAAAATATTTTTTACTCCATTGCTAATTCCACTAAGGGACACCAAAACGTTAAACACCTCTTTCTGTCGAGACAGTTGTCTCCTGCGACACATTATGCAATGCAAAGTCATTGATTTTTATTTTTTGATACCCATTGTCACTATGACACTATACGTAAAATGAATCATTCCATATAGATTAAAACCTGCAGTAGTCAAATGTGTAAATTAGTTTTGCACATACCTATAGTAAAAAAGTGATGAAACTCAGTAATTGCATTTGAATTTTATAAATAATTACAAAGAAAGTATTTCATGAGCATTTGTTTTATTTCCAACTTGACATACATCCACCGAAAGGCCTTTATGTCTTCTGGTTTGTTGTGTGTACTGTACCTTACAAGTGTTCAGGATTTACTTTCAAAATAGAGTGAGATGTTTTTGAGCTTCTTTAAATGCTTGTGTTCTGAATACTTCCACCTCAGAAAGCTCTTGGTTGCTTCCTTCGAGAGCCCTGATGTGGTCAGAGCTCGAGGGCCGCAGTTTTTCTGCTCTGTGTAGTCTGCACACGCCCACACGCATATGCCTACACTCGTTTAAGTAGCCTACACATTCCTGCATTCAATCCATCTTCAGTCTGCAATTCCTTCCTTTTTTAAATAAGAAAAAATAACCATCATTTTATAGTGTAGCTGTATCAGTGATGTTTTATTGGATTACTGTTCATCAACGTCTTAAATCATGGTCTGATATTTTAATGATCTCTTGATTAGTTTGTCCTGTATCATTATCCTCTGATTTAGTGTTTGGGCTCACATCCAGAGAGCTGATGATGACCCGTACAAGGTTCACTGTTAAAGGATTTGTTTCTATTGCCAACCTTTTCACAGGCTTGATCACATGTATGATTCATGACTGTCTATCTATATCATTTAATGTGTCAGAACTTTTCATTAAATATTACATTTTCATTATAATCCCACTTATCAATATATAAACTGCATTTATTCAGCACAAAAATACACAAAAGAAGACCTACAACCGTATTCGTTTCTATCCATTCCATTTGCAGAATTCACAGCTGTGTGATGTGGAACTAGACTAAAGTTTGAATCAGGCTTTAAAGGTCATGTAAAGTGCTTTAAAAATGTGATTTTTTTAATTCGATGTTTGACGTAATCTCAACTGATACTTAAAGACAGGGCAGGACATAGTAGTAGCTCCTCCCTTGTAAAAAATAGCATTTCATTTTATCACAGCTCTGCCAGTGAGAGTGAAAATAAAAAGCTTCTTTAAGGGGGGCGGGACATGTCATATACTAGAGAGCATTTGATTGGTCAGAAGATTTGCTGAGAAACTAAAGTATAAGGTGATGTCAAAAAATCCATTTAGATGGAAGTGACAAACTCCAATCTTTGGATGTTTATATCTTCTACATGTAAATGTTATCACTGTTTTGGAACACGCCAGCTTATTCTTGTGACTAACATATAGATACTAACATGTAAAAAACTTTAAATTTGCGGGACCTTTAAAATTTCAGAGTCTCAGACTTTGGCTTTGTTCAGCATATTCTTATTAATTGGACTGCTGCTGGCCTCAAAGTTGTGCACTTAGTTTATTCAATCAGAGAAATGTTCAGTTACAAGTTCTGTTGGTTTATGTATGCTTAGATGGATACTTTACCTTTGCAGAAGAACAATTGCAGATGTTTCTGATGTAAGCTGTGTTGAATAGATTTACCCGTTCATAAGTTCTTTAGGTTCAACTCTAGCTCGAAGCAATCCTGCCCACACTGACCATATAAACTTCATTATGGCCTGTGGGTGAACGTTTCTCAAATATGACATGGATAACTGATACCGAGCACTGAACAAAGCTGCTTGCAAACCACTTCAAAGCTATAACATTGGCGTACTGAGGGGTACCTTGCCTCGTGCGACCCTTCTAAATGGTTGCTCACGAGCGAGGTGTTTCTGAACTGCAGAGCTGCCCTCCTTCTGTCAGCACGCTGGTTGTGGCTCAGACAAAGCTGCAGATTGTCTGTAGAAAGTGCAGGAGTGCCAGGCTTAGAGTAACTTCTGACGCTTGTGCCAAAGGCACCAAAGGCCTCTTTTACTTGCCACTGTTACAGTCTGGAATTTCTTGAGAGGAAATTGTGTATGAGCGTTCAAGTGTGCCCTTGCGATTGTGCATGCTGTAACTCTCCATAGCTGAAGTTTAACAACTGTAGAGTCATTGTTGTTTTTTTCTAATTGAGTTCAGCATGCAGTCATTCCCAGAATGCCATTTAGCAAGTTTTCGTCCCATGCCTTTATCTATTACAAAATCAGATTAGGTGAAAGGGCAAAGAGTTTCATGTTTTGGTACTGTTGCAGAGGTCAGTTGCATGTAGATCATCTATAAGCAAGCCTACAAAGAATGTTTGCCGATTTCCACACTGTTAGAGTGTGTGTGGTTGAGGTATGTTCAAATTAGTTGTACTTTTGCTTTTGATTATCTATACAGGGATGCCAGGAAGGGAAGTGAGGAGACTGACCTAATCCCTGTTTACATGAAATCAGCTGCACCTGCCCAGACGTTCATTCACCTTTTAGGCAACTATTTTTAAAGCATTGTTGTGCAAATGTTTTAATTTTTTTTTTTGCATAAATAAAGCAGAGTTTAATGTTTTTCCCGTTATAATTAATTATTTTCTTTGCTTAAACATTAGCCAGGTGTGATACACGTACTTCTGGAAGGCATATGGGTAAATCCTATTTGTTTAGTGGCAAAGTATAAACTGACTTGTGTTCTTACTATGTCTGACCAGATTTTTGGTATAGAAAGATTCGAAAGACATCATATTGTGTGTGAAGTGAGTATTGTCAAGTTAC
This sequence comes from Danio choprae, assembly GCA_903798125.1. Lineage (NCBI taxonomy): Eukaryota > Metazoa > Chordata > Actinopteri > Cypriniformes > Danionidae > Danio > Danio choprae. Next base: position 3,969,339 of record CAIGQW010052771.1, read on the forward strand.
CCATTCTTGAAATTGTTCCTCTGCTTTTGACCCATCCACGTGTGACCCAGAAGTAGGAGCACACACACAGTGTGCAAACACACGGAACAGTGGGCAGCTATCACTTCCAGCGCTCTGGGTCACTCAGAAAAACATTAAAGAGAACATGTTGTAATGCACACTTTTATTTTCTGACGATTCAATTAATTTTCATCCCATACATTTAAGCCATTTTTCTATTATCTCTAAAATGTAAACACATTGGACACCTTTCACCTTTAATTGTGTTCATTGTTTTTAAAGGTATTTTAAATATTCTAAAATGATTAAAACTATGAAAATAATTTTCAACAGCCAACTTTGCAGAAATTGTGATTAACATTTAGTGCAAAATATTGCTAATTCTTTCTTCATACATCACATTTGGCAAAGTGGTCACATATGGTCTACCCACAAAAGATCAAATATGTCATTACAAAAAATCTGCATAGGCAAATGATTGCATTTCAGCAGCTTCCACTCCCCATTGAAAGTGAATGACTTTACAAAATGAAAGGTGGCTTTAGTTTGTATGCGGAGCTGGATTGGTCCTCTGAGATTTGATTCCACTGTAGGCTCCGCAGGATTAAATACCAATGTCCTGTTGCTCTGCGCTGGTTACTGTTACATTGAGTGCATAAAAAATGATTCGACTTGTATTTATCTCCAAATATTTTAGTCGGTGTGAGCAGATTTTAAATGCTGGTGGCGTTTGTGTGTGTTTTTTAATCCACTTATTTGTTTATCCCACCATGAGTTTGTGTGTCATGCTGTACAGCACAGTATCTTTAGGGAGTTGAAAGCTACCACACACACACACATAGAGTGAAAATGAAGAGTAATGACAGTGGGGTGTTGACTGTTGTGTTCCTGGATCTCAAGAGAGCTGCACTACACAGCGCTAGAGAGACACAGAGAGACAGATAGAGGTAGAGAGAGAGAGAGGGGGAAATGGCCTGTTTTCTCTGAAGAACAGTGCAGCTCTTATCATCGTGGGAGAGGGAGAGATGGACCGATTAGGGATGAGAGATGGTCGGACTCACAGAGAGTGAGAAAAAGGAAAAAGGGAGGGAAAGCATGTGAATGAAAAGCTTAGGTGCTCCTCTGTTTGGCTTTTGGGTGTCCTGATTCTGGTTCACACAGTGATGTTATAAAGGCCCATGTATGCTTCAAATGATATCGAAGGATGAAATTACATCATTTTGAACAACATCCATTCGAAACTAAGTTCATTCTTTGCACGTTGAAACAGCAAATCTAAGGAGTCGTTCACATGTTGCATCTGTTGCTCATGCAAGTTTGTTATTTCTAGTGGAGGCACATGGCTTCCGCACGCATATTGGGATTGATTCGCTCGCATTTTCCAGGCACACCTAGTTGATAACATCTCAACTTTTCAGAATGCTATGAGCACACTGCAAGTCACATGACAAGAATTGACCGATCAGCTTCATACTTGGTATGGAATATGCACATTTTGGTAGACTAATTACTTCAGACAAACACAGAACACCCAAACACTGCAGTGCTTTTTATTTTCTCCATAAATAAAACTTGTATCAGAGCTGCAGTAATGTTTTGTTAGTTTGTCATCCCCTGAGAAAACGGTTGAAGGTTGCCTAGCAAGGACAAAGAAGCGCAAGCGTGCATTTAGATGTGATTTGTGAAGGCCCCCTAAGAGAACTTTTGGTGGAGTTTGTTTTGGCTCCTAAACATCTTTGAGCTAAGGAGATTATCGGTGGGTGTGTTTTGGAACTCCGCCTTCTTCTCGGCAATTTCTTCCCCCCAAATCATTTCTTATTTCACAGGGGTCAGACAGGAGAACAACAACCTAAACCTCAACTAGCCACATGAATACACTGGAGTGTCGAGTAACAGAGCTGGTTCTCCAGTCTTCGGCGCCTAGATTGCAGCTCTGCACAAGAAGTTTGGCCATAGGAGAAATGGTCATGCCCAACTGAGCCTGGTTTCTCTCAAGGTTTTTTTCTCCTTCACTTTCGTCAATTGGTGAAGTTTGTTCCTCGCCGCTGTCGCCACTGGCTTGCATGGTTCGGGACTTGTGGAACTGCGCATCGATGGATTTGCTCTTCAGTGTTTGGACTTTCAGCAGTAAAAATTAAACCACACTGAATGAACTAAACTTAACCTAAACTCTAAAAACTGGACTGACACGGTTTCAGTTTACTATAATCTTCTGTGTTAAACTGCTTTGACACAATCTACATTGTAGAAGCGCTATAGAAATAAAGATAAATTGAATTGAATTGATACAGATGTATCCGCACCTGTACGATCACTTGCAAAGAGATTTGAAAGACTCTGAGGGGGTCACACACTAGGCAACAAGCCCACCTCATCACGCCACATCTTTACTATGAGACAGATGCTTTTTATTGTCTCTCCACGGCAGATAGAAAACAATATAAAGATGTGACCTAGAGAAGGCTGTTTGCCAGAAGTTTATGAAACTGTTGTTCTCTCTCAGCCACCCTTGTTTTGTTTGGGGGTATATGTGAGTGGCATGACACACCGTGGGGTATTTGGAGTGTTCAAAAACAACAACTTCTTTATGCCCTTCTTTTTTGCAAAAAAAAACCTTTTTTTTGAAGTCAGACTGTCCTCATCTGTCAAATGACCATTACCTCAGCCCTAGTCTTTTTCTCTTTCAGTGTATCTCTTTCTCTTCCTGTGTTGATTTTTATCAGTCTGACATAGTTACACGTTTTGGTCACGCTAGCATAAAGAAATCCCCCCGAGAGGCTAGATTGTCTCGTAGCGATTCAAAGGACTTTGTGAGCTGAGAGATTGATAGGGGTTTTCTAAAACAGAGCAGCCTCTTTCTCATGAAGGAGGTCGGGGTTATAAATTAGCCTGCGTGAGAGAGCGGGCCTTTGGCCACAGACGTCGGCCGTGTTTTATTCTCCCACAGTTAGTGAGGATGAGCCATCGTCACTACGCCTCCCCTGTCCGCACGCTTTGAACGATGACGGGAATGTAAAGTGGGTGAGCTATGTGTGGAGCCTTATGAATTCCTGCACAGATCAGCAGTATAAACATAACCACGGTCACGCTCATGTAGGGGTGCGCCTTTCAACCCGTTCCCATGTCTCAATCTTGCTGGAATGTTACTAGCCTTATGGGGGGATTTAGACCTGCTCCCTTTTATTCCTCCTGAATCCATTCAGGCCATCTGGTATGTCTTTTTTAGCATATGAAATATGAAATCAAAGCACTGCTTTATTGTCACCCAGTGAGGATGTGTGTCAAAGTGGCACAGCATTTGCTCTGATGTGATCTTTGAGCACACACACTTTGAAAACACACATTAGAGCAGCAGCAAATTTAAATGGTGATTTAAGCTTGTTTTATCACCGAAACTCCTGGCAAGAAACTTTATGATCTCATCGTCTTTGATTCAAGAGACGCTGTTAGCCATGTAACAGTATCTGTCCTATGGCAGTCATTGTCAAAACACCCTTGTTCCTTGTCAGGCAGCGAGACTGTTATCAGTTTCAGACTTCTGACCGGACTTCAGCCACTGCGATAAACCATTTTGCACATGACTTTGGCATGAGAACAACCTTTTTCTGTATCTTACAGTAGATTTATGACTAGGTAATCAAATGTTGTTTTAGTGTTTACAGTGTTTACACAGTCATATTGTTTACTAATACATAATTAGCATTTATATTTTATTTTAGTTTGTTCTGGCAATTTTGTTCTGTGCATTTTGTTATTTTTATAGTTATTTAAGAAGTATTATTTAGCTTTATTTGTTCACAGATGGTTCATAGTAAGATAGAGGTCTACATGCAACTTTAGGAATTGGTTGAAAACAAAACGCATAACTGTACAAAGTTCAATCTTCACAATTGAAGCTTGTGCATTACTAGAGCAAATATTGTGGAAAAGGAACAAGGTCATCAAAAAACATTTAGCAAAGACTCAATCTTGTCTACAAGCTCAGTTAAGTCTTTGAAAACTGAACACCCTACAATCATCATTATAAATGGCAAAGTAGAGCTTTTAATGAACAAGCTGATAAAGCAGCTAAGAATGCGCTTCAGTTGAACATGTTTGAATGTTAAATACCTATATTGGCATTTATAAGTGGCAAATGGAACGATTGTGAAAGTAACAGCCTATATGAGGAGAACTCACTACTAAATTAAGGAATAAATATTACTATTTTGAAATTGTGATCAGGTTGAAGATACAAGAGGTCGAAAATACAACACTCACTAACTTTCATTTTCATTCATTTTCTTTTCGGCTTAGTCCCTTTATTAATCTGGGGTCGCCACAGCAGAATGAACCGCCAACTTATCCAGCATATGTTTTACGCAGCGGATGCCCTTCCAGCCGCAACCCATCACTGGGAAACATCCATACACACCCATTCACACTCATACACTACGGACAATTTAGCTTACCCAATTCACCTATACCGCATGTCTTTGGACTTGTGGGGGAAACCGGAGCTAACTTTCATTTTAGTTAACAATAACAATATTGGCACGCCATTACGAATGCAGTTGTATTGGGCGCCCAACATATTTGCTAATAGTAGATTGAAGGGTTTTACCAGCTGAAACAAACTTTTCTGAACATATTTTTGAAATTTGTTTTGGCAAGATTTAGTACAAAATGTGTTCTAGATTTTATTCTAGAAGTATGTTGGGGTCATTGAAGATATAAGCCAACAGTCTATTAATTAATTGCTATTTTGCTGATAGTTTTTAATTTTGAATTACAGATAGTTTTTTTTTATTTAATGTGTATTCGTTACAGACAAATAAAATTAACCACAAGTGACAGTAAATAAATTTCAATTTAATTGTTATTTTTTGCTTTGTAGTCATCAGAAGTTCTTTAAAAGTACATTGAATTGACAATGATGAACAAATTGCAATTTGTAAGTTCGGCATTACTAAGATTTTATGAAGTGGAGATGCTGAAACATTGAGGAGACAGTATAGAAAGAAAGGAAGTCACAGAAGGTGTGTGTGTGTGTGTGTGTGTGTGTGTGTGTGTGTGTGTGTG